>OZ038398.1:1764564-1844564 GCA_964036045.1 Eutreptiella sp. 'Long Island Sound 2002'
GTGTGTTTGCGCGCCTGCGTGTCCCGGTGTAGGGGCGCTGTGGGAGCTTCCCATCCCCTATCACAGGGAAGAAATCAGCTGCAAAGGAGGAGCAGCCCCCCCCCCCCCCCCCTTTGGCAAAAGTGGTCTGCTCCGAGGACGGAGCCAGCCCCAACTGCAGATTCCCCTGGAGTGCACGCTGTAGTCGATGCTCCTCCACTTCCTGCGCTGTTCTGCGTGGCCTATGTGTGTACGGGCGCAGTTTGTGTATTCTGTTGAGACCAACCTTGGTGGCCCACGTGCGCTCACAGTATGCCGCTAACTGCTGAACGTGCATGTTCATGGCAATGCGGCAGGTGAAATAGGGGCGGCAGTTCAGGCCGCAGAGTGCCGGCCCCCCCAAAGGAACTAAAGAGCTGCAGCGTGTGACCACACGCGCTGGATGCAAATGGCCTTTGGTGACCAGGCGCTGCGCATTTGCCATTGCCAGTCGTAAGACCCGACCTCTCTCCTGCAGTGAAAGGGTGGTGTCCTTAAATTTTGCCTGTGGAGCGTGTGGGAGGGTGCGTTGCGCAAATTCCTCAAAGTCCAGTGCGAGTTCCAAGAACGTTACTGTGCCTGGTTCAGGGGCCTAGTGCAGTTCCCTCAGCCAGCGTAGCAGGTCCGCCAAAAAGGGCATTTCCCACTGCCATTCCACCTTCTTAGGGGTACGCAAAAGAAGTAACCCTTTGTCTTCCGGTCTGGGGAGGGGTCCCACCAGTTGGTGGTACGGGTATTGCCGAAGCTGCTGTGAGAGGCTCGACCCCATGAAAAGCATGGGGGATCGTGTGTCTCGTAACTTGCGGGCCTGCAAAACGGCTACTAACATATTGTGCAGAGCTGTCATGAATGCGAGCGCTGTCCCTGACTTGACGCTGTCTGTGTCTAACTCTGGGGCTAATCCACAAAGTCGTAAACATGGGGGCCACTGGTCCATGAGGGGAAGGCCTGGGATCTGTGCTGCCGCCGTCCTGATGCCCGGCAGGTGGGTGTCCCGCACCGTACTCCAGGCTGAACACTGCCAAAAAATGTGCTCCTCGTTTTCCGGAGCATTGCCACAGTACGGGCACGTGGATGTGGCTCTCATGCCACGTTGATAGGCCCGGAGGGCTGTCCAGGTTGCTCCTGATAGGATGCCCCGCAGGATAGAGCGCTGTAACTCTGTGGCAAATGACGCTATGCTGGGCTGGACCAGGCGCCGGCATGTGGTGTAATGAGCCCCCGCGAAAAGGCGGGGACGTCTCTGAACCAGGCTATCCAGCATTTGCGAGCGCAGCTGTTCACGCACCTCGTGCTTGATAGTGTTTTTATCCCCGTATAGGAGGAGGGGTTCCTGGCGCCCAGGCACTTTCCATCCCCACCATCCCTGCGTAGCGACCCAGCCACACTCCTGTGCTGTGGACATGGCTCGGCCGTATGGGCCGGAGCCTTTGTGAAATGTTGTCATCTCCCAAATGGCCTGGGCTGTGATCTGTCCAGCACCCCTGGTGCGACACAGCTGGGATAACCACAGGATGCGATGATACTTAAGTACCAAGGTAGGTGCAATCCGGTGCCCTTTGCACAGCAAGGTGAAAAAGATTTCTTTGGCCCTGCCGGGCCGTGACCGTCCCCAAATGGTCTGCATGACCTTAGTCTCGAAGGGCAGGAGGTCTTTGGGCTGAAGTGGCACTATTTCTGCTGCGTGCAGGCCAGTGGCCGTGATCATTGTGGAGATGATGTCGCATCTCCTTTCAAAATTGCCCTGAGCGCCATGCACCCTATCCAAGAGGCTGCAGGCTCTGGAAATCCTTTTCTTGCGGTCCCGAACAAGTCGCGTCCGTGGTGCGGACCCCCGCGCCCAGGGACTTAAACTCAGAAGAGATAGGGAAGGGCACCCCCTGTAGTGCTGCCTTCACTGGGTGACGGGCGTCAGACGAAAAACCGACAGATTTCTTTGCGTTCACCCCTTGACCCGTGTCCTCAAGCCAGTCAGTGGTGCAGTCTAGCAGGGGGGTGAGGGTATTGCTTCCGGCTGCAAACCCATAAGTATCATCCGCATACCCAAGGGCAGTTAGGATGAATTGCAGGGCCTGCGCTGGCTGATCGCTGGGGGGGAGGGCCTGTACTGCGACTTTGATGCCCTGTTGCTGTGCATCCAGCACCCGTTTCCAGACCGAGGTCAGGAGGTTGATGAGTATCACACTCGATGGGCAGCCCTGGAGGATGCCATTGGTGGCATCGAAAAAACTGGCCAAACATCCCATTATTTTAAAGCACCTTGTGAGGGTGCGATACATGCCAGAAAGGGCCCTGTGTGTGCCCAAATACATCCCCTGCGTCAGTGCAATATGCAGTACAATGGATTGTGGGATTAAATCAAAGCATTTTATGTAGTCTAATCCAAAACCATGCAAAACTGTTTGCATCAGTTTGTGTAGCTCAATGAGCATGGAGATAAAGGCGGCCGCATCAGTGGCGCCGCGCTTCTTGCGAAAACCGTATGCGTGCGGGTGGATCCACAGTTCCTGCCACACCATGCACTCCTCTAACCTGATCCCTGCCCAGACCCTATAGATCTGGGACAGTACGGACAGTGGGCGCTGCTGCATCGGCATCATCCCTTCCCCTTTCGGGATCAGCGAGACGTATCCCCTCGCCAGGACCCTGGGCCAGGTTCCTGTTGCCTCAACTAGAAACAGAATTTCTGACAGCATGTCCAGCAGACAGGTGGGCAGCAGTAAAAGGTCCGAAACACACCAGCCATCCAGGCCGGTGGCTGTGTGAACACCCATCTTTCTAAGGCGTTTCGCGAGCCGGGACCCTCTGATAGGGGTGGACTGCATCTGCACTCCCTTTATCAGAAACTTATCATACTTCTGTGCAAAAGCGTGCACGTCTGGCTCTGGGGTGTCTGCATATTTTCGCATAACCTGGTCCCAAGAGGCATGAAGAATTTCATCCATGCGGGGGATGTTCGCCGTTGGTTGGCTTGTGTCTGGGTCCAGGAGCATAACCAGAGGAGGTTGGTACTCGTTCTGTATCCACTGATAAACCTCCTTTGGCCTGTCCAGCCAGGCTTGGTCCATTTTGGATTTCCATTTATCAATGCGCGTGCGCTCTTCATAGCGGGCATATCTCTTCCCTAGTGCGCATAGGCTGTCATACAGCGACATGCAGTCTACCAGCGTTGGCAGGTGGCGTATGAGTGGGAGGGAGGGGTCAGGGGCACTGGCCACAAATTCATGAAGCAGCAGGTCCTCACGAAAGGCCAGCGCCGTTTTGCGCATGCGGCGGCACGCGGCCTGCCACGATAGTTCCACCTGTCTGGGCACCACCCCTGGCCTGAAAACCTGGCTGGCTTTGCGTTTGGCGGATGCCGGGACTCGTTTGCCCCTGATGCCCAGCTGGGCACGTTGCCACTGGATGACCGAGCGAAGGGCTCCCAGGGTCCCTGTGATTTTGGAAAGTATGCGCGTGCGCGGGCCGCCGTTGGGCGCCAGGCCTGTCGGTGCTAGCGTAGTGTCCCGCACCATTCGCTCCGTGCCACGCCCCCGTGGGGCACTCTTGGGTGCAAATGGGAGTGTGGGGTTGGGGGTGTCCAGTGTAAGATGCGTGCATGTGAGTGCCATGCCTACTTCCTCGGCCAGCCAGGTCCACCTGTCCCAAATGTCATTGACATTTCCCTGTTGCTGCAGGGCATTCCAATCAGCCTTGTGTGGCCGGAGCAGCGAGTCACAGATTTTCTGAGTGTCCTCAGCCGATCTGGGGGGGGGGAGAAAGGAGGCAGTTTCTTCATTTTAACAACTTTCTGCATTGGGACGTCCAGCGAGAAAGTGAAGCACACTGGAGCATGCCCAGGGAGGGAATGAGACTTCAGCGCTGTGACATCAGTCAACGTGCCCGCTTGCGCTGGGGTGACCAGGAGGCCGTCAATGCGGTTGGGGGGTTTGCCTGCCGTCGTGAAGCCACATGCACATGGTGTGCCATGGAGAACGCTAAAAGTGCGGTCGGCATCCACCAGCCAGCCGTCTGCCAGCGCCGTCAGGAGTGCGGCAGGAACTTTGTGCAGCAGATCGAAATTAAAATTTGCGTCCGTTAGCAGGATGCATCCAGCATTGCCTAGTTTGCTCATATAGCAGACCACCTGCTCCCAGAACTCCTGGTTTAAAGATTCGTTGCCTGGGATGCCATAGGCCACACATATGTTCAGCACACAGTGCCCTGCACCGATTCCTGCCCGTGTGTGTAGCCAGCGCCCTGAATGCCACAGCCTGCAGGCAATTGGGTCTGGTTCAACCTTGCGGACACTCCAGCCCTTCCTGAACAAAAGTCCCACCCCT
Source organism: Eutreptiella sp. 'Long Island Sound 2002' (assembly GCA_964036045.1). Taxonomy (NCBI): domain Eukaryota; phylum Euglenozoa; class Euglenophyceae; order Eutreptiales; family Eutreptiaceae; genus Eutreptiella; species Eutreptiella sp. 'Long Island Sound 2002'. The sequence continues at coordinate 1,768,905 of OZ038398.1, forward strand.
CCTTGGGGAGCTCCCCAGATGCCCCCTGTTGGGGAGCCCAGGGGTTTTCCCCAGTGGCATTCCCAGCCCCATTCTTTTGCAATTGCCCTCATGCAGCGTTGCCCAGCCTCAGTGAGCCGGGTTTCTTCCATTCCAATCACATCTGCCTGAAAATTGAATATGTCCTCGTGATGGACGCGCAAAGAGGTAACGTTTGTCTGAACGAATTTCAGAGGACCTGTAACTCAGTGCCATCTTCCAGGGGGGGGGGGGGGGTTCAGAGAATGCTCTCATCCTCCTCTGCCGCGGGGGCTCCTGCAGGCGAGTCCTCCATTTCTTCATCATCAGGCAAGACACACCCCTGGACCGCAGGGAGCGTCGTGTTTTTCCCCACCGGGGTGTATGAGGGGCCAGTGGATTTACGCAGACATAGGTGCCACCTACGGACAGGCATCCGCGAATCCTTCGCCGGTGCAGTGCAGCCCTCCCAGTCTGGGGGGACTCCCGTAATATCCATATCAAACACAGGGTTGACCAGCCCACTGTGCTTCAGGTGTTGACATCGTTGCACTTTGACAGTGTTAGCGCCGAAAACGCGGTCAGCCTCCCTTTGGGCCGCAGACTGCGACCCTGAGACAAGGCCCATAGAAATACCATAGCCTCTCACTCTCACTCGTGTCACGGGGGGGGGTGAGTTGTATGCCCAACAGCCCTGCGATTTCCTCCCTGGTTTCGGGCAAGACAGCCCCCCCCCATACTCGTACCCCGAGTCTGTCGTCCTTGTCCCCTGCCTGTGTGTGTGTGTGTGTGGGAGAGAGAGAGAGAGAGAGAGAGAGAGAGAGAGAGAGAGAGAAACAGATCCACAGACCACCACCAAAACCCCACATGCAGCACCTGAAACTGTCAGTCGGCTCTGTAGCTGCTCTGCCGGGCTCTCTGAGGTTGCCTCGTAGCACACAGCGTAGTATCCTGGGGCCAGAGGCCCAACAGTGCTCTGGATGAAGCCCTGGGGGCCCTGGAGGACGGGGAACAAGCCCGTGCCTGTGCAGGGCTGCGTCGTCACCAACACTTGCCCCTGCAGTGGGTCGCCCAGCACCCCAGTGAAGGTCACGGTGTTGGACTCGTTGGACGGCACCAGCATGGGCTGCATCGAGGTCAAGCCATACACACGCAGCGGAGGCTCCAGTGCGATGTATGTGTTGTTGCCCCTGCGCCGGTAGCACAGGTGTACAGCCTCGGTTGGCTCTGGCACTTGGACCTGCACTGCCTGGGGCCCCACCCATGTAAGCGGGAGCCCGAGGTGGGAGCAGTTCTCACTGCTCGAAAGCGCCACTGTGTCGCCATCGGCGGCCACGTCCCCATACAGCTGCAAGACTGCGGCCTGGGCCATGGGCACAGCCGCAGGCGTGAATGTGACCTCAACAAAGGTGTGGGAGGCAGTTGGGGTGTGGGAAGGCACGGGGGTGAGTGTGCCAGTGGCGCTCTGGCTGAGCGTCGCATGCGCAGTAGCGGTCCTGGACGGAGTAGGGGTCGCAGTGAGCGAGGCAGTCGCGGTGGAGGAGGCGGTGCTGGTGGATGACAGCGACCGCGTGCCGGTGCGGGTGGAGGACGCAGTACGGGTACCGGCCACGCTGTGGGAGAATGTCGCGGTGAGGGAGGGGCTGGGGGTGTGGAAGGGGCTCAGTGTGGCGGTGCGAGTCAGGGTCAGGACAGGACTGCGCGTCGCACTGTGCGTTGCCGCCGCCGTGAAAGTCACGGTCGGCGTGCGGGTCCCGGTACACGACGCAGACAACGTCAGGGTCTGTGTGGTGGTCCGTGTGTCTGTTCCCGACGTCGTGGGAGTGGCCGTGCACGTGGGGCTGGTCGTACCGGTGGGGGTCGCGCTGACAGTCCCGGTGGGTGTTGCACTGGCGAACCCGGTGCGGCTCGGGCTGCGGGTGTCGGTTGTCGTGGTGGTGAACGTGGCGGTGACGGAAGGGGAGTTCGTTGGCGTGGGGGATAGCGACGCAGACCGGGTCACGGTGGCGGAATGTGTCTCGGTCGAGGTCAAGGTGGCGGTGGAAGTGTGCGTGGGAGTCGGCCCGCGGGACTGCGTGGCAGTCAACGTGCGGGTGCCGGTGCCGCTGCAGGTGGCGGTGGAGGTGGCTGTCACGGTCAGCGTGCACGTGTCGGTCGTCGTGGCACTAGGGCTGGGCGATACGGTGCAGGTTGTGCTCGGGGCCAGTGTGGCGGTGGGTGTGAAGGTTGCTGTTGGCGTATGTGTGGCCGTGCCCGTGGGCGTGGCTGTCGCTGTCGCCCGTGCGGTTGCCGAGGCCGTTGCGGTGTGCGCACTGGTGCTCGAGAGGGTCAGGGTGCAGGTCACGGTGGTGGTTTGCGTGGTGGAGGCGGTGCAGGTGCTCGTGAGAGTGCCAGAGGGCGTGCGGGTGGGCACTGGAGTGAGGGTTCCGGACGCCGTGGCGGTGGTGGAGCGCGTGCGCACCGCCGTGGGTGTCGCGCTGGCAGTGCCTGTGGAGGTGCCACGGAGCGTTGCGGAGGGTGAGGGTGACCGTGTGGGGCTCAGCGTGGGGGGGCCTGAGGTCGACACCGTCTGAGTGGCGGTGGCAGTGAGAGAGTAGGTGGCGGTGGACGTGGCGGCCCCAGTGTGCGTCGCGGTCGCGGTATTGGTCTGCGTCCGCGTCGGAGTCAGCGTCAGCGCGGCCGTTTGTGTGGGGCTGCCCGTGCGCGTCGCCGGCCCGGACGCGGTTGGGGTCGTCGTGGCGGAGGGCGTCGGCGGGTGCGTCGGAGTCCGCGAGGGGCTGCACGAGGACGACCGGGTGTCGCGCGGCGTCTGCGTGGCCGTCTGCGAGGCGATTGGCGTCGTCGTGCGCGTGCGCGACGGAGTGGCGGACCGGGAGGCGGTGGGAGTCGCGGTGCGGCTCGGGGCGGGTGTGGGGCTCGGCGACGGCGTGGCGGCCTGCGTCCCCGTGGGCGAGCCCGTCACGGCTCCCGTGGGGGTGAGCGACGACGTTGCGGAAGGCGATGCGGTTGGGGTCGGGGAGCGCGTGGGGCCGGGGGAGCTCGACGTCGTGAGTGTGGGCGTGGCCGTGGGGATGGGCGTGGCTGTCGCCGTTGGCGTGAGCGTCAGCCCGGGGCTTCCGGAGGCGGTTGCCGAGGCGGTGCGGGTGGGCGTCGGGGTGTGCGCGGAAGTCCGCGTCAGAGTCGTGCTGCCGGTGTTGCTGGCGGTGAGGGTGAGGGTGCACGTGCCTGGGCCTGTGCCTGTGCCTGTGCCCGTCCCTGTTCTGACGCTGCTGCATGTGGTGGTGCCGGTGCCGGTGGCTGTGTGGGAGGCGACACAAGTGCCCGTGCCTGTGCGCGTGTCTGTGACTGTACCTGTTCTTATGCCCGTGCCTGTAGCAGTGCCAGTGCCAGTGGGGCTGTAAGAGGCAGTGCGAGTGCCTGTGCTTGTACCTGTGTTCACGGCTGTGGCTGTGCCAGTGCCAGTGGGACTGGGGGTGTTAGAGGCAGTGCGAGTGCCTGTGCTTGTACCTGTGTTCACGGCTGTGGCTGTGCCAGCGCCAGTGGGACTGGGGGTGTTGGAGGCAGTGCGAGTGCCTGTGCTTGTACCTGTGTTCACGGCTGTGGCTGTGCCAGCACCAGTGGGACTGGGGGTGTTAGAGGCAGTGCGAGTGCCTGTGCTTGTACCTGTGTTCACGGCTGTGGCTGTGCCAGCGCCAGTGGGACTGGGGGTGTTAGAGGCAGTGCGAGTGCCTGTGCTTGTACCTGTGTTCACGGCTGTGGCTGTGCCAGCGCCAGTGGGACTGGGGGTATTAGAGGTTGTGCGAGTGCCTGTGCTCACGGCGGTTGCTGTGCCCGTGCCTGTACCCGTGCTCAAACCTGTGCCTGTACGAGTGAAGGTGCCAGTGGCGGTGGCGCTGGAGGTGTGGGCAACAGATGCACTGGGCGTCACTGTCGGTGTTGAGGTCACGGCTCCTGTGAACGTTGTCACTGACGATGGCGTGCACGTTGGTGTGCCCGTGCACGAGCCTGTCCCTGATTGGGTTGCTGTAGTGGTGGATGGTGACGGTGATGGGGATGGGTGTGAGGATGGTGACGGTGATGGTGATGGTGATGGGGATAGGGATGAGGATGGTGATGGGGATGGGGATGGTGATGGTGATGGTGGTGCAGATGCGGAGGGGGATGGGGATGGGGATGGTGTTGGTGATGGTAATGGGGATGAGGATGGGGATGGGGATGGGTATGGGGATGGTGACGGTGATGGTGATGGTGATGGTGATGGGGATGGGGAGAGGTGTGGAGATGGTGACGGTGATGGTGATCGGGATGGGGATGGGGATGGGGTTGGCGGTGGTGATGGCGATGCGTATGGTGATGGTGATGGTGATGGGGTTGGTGAGGGTGATGGCGATGGGGATGGGGATGAGGATAGGGATGGGGGCGGTGATGGTGATGGTGATGCGGATGGAGATAGGGATAGGGATGGGGGTGGTGATGGGGATAATGATGGTGATGGTGATGTGGATGGGGGTGGTGATGGTGATGGGGATGGTGATGGTGATGCGGTTGCTGAGGGTGATGGTGATGGGGATGGGGATGGGGATGGGGATGCGGATGTGGATGGGGGTGGAGATGGCGATGGCGATGGGGATAGTGATGGGTATGGAGATGGTGACGGTGATGATGATGGTGATGGCGATGGGGATGGGGATGGTGATGGTGATGGGGATGGTGGTGGGGATGGGGATGTGGGTGGTGATAGCGATGGTGATGGTGATCGTGATGGGGACAGGGACGGAGATATGGATGGGTGCGGGGATGGTGACGGTGATGGTAATGGTGATGCGGATGGTGATGGTGATGGGGATGAGGATGGTGACGGCGATGGGGATGGGTGTGAGGATGATGACGGTGATGGGGATAGGGATGGGGATGGGGATGGGGGTGAGGATGGTGATGGGGATAGTGATGGTGGTGCAGATGGGGAGGGAGATAGAGATGGGGATGGTGATGGGGACGGGGACGGGGATGAGGATGGGAATGGTGTTGGTGATGGGAATGGTGATGGGGATGGGGATAGGGATGGGGGTGGTGATAGCGATGGTGATGTGGATGTGGATGGGGATAGGGATGGGGGTGGTGATGGGGTTAATGATGGTGATGGGGATGGGGATAGTGATGGTGATACGGATGGGTATGGTGATGGTGACGGTGATGCGGTTGCTGAGGGTGGTGGTGATGGGGATGGGGATGAGGATGCAGATGGGGGTGGTGATAGCGATGGTGATGGTGATGGTGATAGGGATGGGGATAGAGATGGGGATGGTGATGGTGTAGGTGATGCGGATGGGGGTGGGGATAGGGATGGGGGTGGTGATGGCAATGGTGATGGTGATGGTGATGGTGATGGCGATGGGGATGGTGATGGGTTTGGTGATGGGTGTGGGGATGGTGACGGTGATGGTGATGGGGATGGGGTTGGGGGTGGGGATGGGGATGGGGATGGGGGTGGTGATGGCGCTGGTGATGGCGATGCGTATGGTGATGGTGATGGTGATGGTGATGGGGCTGGTGATGGTGATGGGGATGCGGATGCTGATGGGGATAGGGATGAGGGTGGTGATTGGGACAGTGATGGTGATCGCGATGGGGATGGGGATGGAGATAGTGATGGGGATGGGGATGGGTATGGTGATGGGGATGCGGATGGCGACGATGATGGTGATGGTGATGAGGATGAAGATTGGGATGGGGATGGGTATGGTGATGGTGATGGTGATGCGGTTGCTGAGGGTGATGATGATGAGGATGGGGATGGGGATGGGGATGTGGATGGGGGTAGTGATGGTGATGGTGATGCGGATGGGGATGGGGATAGGGATGGTGATGGTGATGGTGATGGTGATGGTGATGGTGATGGTGATGGTGATGGTGATGGTGATGGTGATGGTGATGTGGATGGGGGTGGTGATGGTGATGGGGATACGGATGGGGATGGGGATAGGGATGGGGGTGGTGATTGGGACAGTGATGGTGATCGCGATGGGGATGGGGATGGAGATAGTGATGGGGATGGGGGTGGGTATGGTGATGCGGATGGGGATGGCGACGATGATGGTGATGGCGATGGGGATGGTGATGGGTTTGGTGATGGGTGTGGGGATGGTGACGGTGATGGTGATGGGGATGGGGTTGGGGGTGGGGATGGGGATGGGGATGGGGGTGGTGATGGCGCTGGTGATGGCGATGTGTATGGTGATGGTGATGGTGATGGTGATGGGGCTGGTGATGGTGATGGGGATGCGGATGCTGATGGGGATAGGGATGAGGGTGGTGATTGGGACAGTGATGGTGATCGCGATGGGGATGGGGATGGAGATAGTGATGGGGATGGGGATGGGTATGGTGATGGGGATGCGGATGGCGACGATGATGGTGATGGTGATGAGGATGAAGATTGGGATGGGGATGGGTATGGTGATGGTGATGGTGATGCGGTTGCTGAGGGTGATGATGATGAGGATGGGGATGGGGATGGGGATGTGGATGGGGGTAGTGATGGTGATGGTGATGCGGATGGGGATGGGGATAGGGATGGTGATGGTGATGGTGATGGTGATGGTGATGGTGATGGTGATGGTGATGGTGATGGTGATGGTGATGTGGATGGGGGTGGTGATGGTGATGGGGATACGGATGGGGATGGGGATAGGGATGGGGGTGGTGATTGGGACAGTGATGGTGATCGCGATGGGGATGGGGATGGAGATAGTGATGGGGATGGGGGTGGGGATGGTGATGCGGATGGGGATGGCGACGATGATGGTGATGGCGATGGGGATGGTGATGGGTTTGGTGATGGGTGTGGGGATGGTGACGGTGATGGTGATGGGGATGGGGGTGGGGGTGGGGATGGGGATGGGGATGGGGGTGGTGATGGCGCTGGTGATGGCGATGCGTATGGTGATGGTGATGGTGATGGTGATGGGGCTGGTGATGGTGATGGGGATGCGGATGCTGATGGGGATAGGGATGAGGGTGGTGATTGGGACAGTGATGGTGATCGCGATGGGGATGGGGATGGAGATAGTGATGGGGATGGGGATGGGTATGGTGATGGGGATGCGGATGGCGACGATGATGGTGATGGTGATGAGGATGAAGATTGGGATGGGGATGGGTATGGTGATGGTGATGGTGATGCGGTTGCTGAGGGTGATGATGATGAGGATGGGGATGGGGATGGGGATGGGGATGTGGATGGGGGTAGTGATGGTGATGGTGATGCGGATGGGGATGGGGATAGGGATGGTGATGGTGATGGTGATGGTGATGGTGATGGTGATGGTGATGGTGATGGTGATGTGGATGGGGGTGGTGATGGTGATGGGGATACGGATGGGGATGGGGATAGGGATGGGGGTGGTGATTGGGACAGTGATGGTGATCGCGATGGGGATGGGGATGGAGATAGTGATGGGGATGGGGATGGGTATGGTGATGCGGATGGGGATGGCGACGATGATGGTGATGGCGATGGGGATGGTGGTGGGTTTGGTGATGGGTGTGGGGATGGTGACGGTGATGGTGATGGGGATGGGGTTGGGGGTGGGGATGGGGATGGGGATGGGGGTGGTGATGGCGCTGGTGATGGCGATGCGTATGGTGATGGTGATGGTGATGGTGATGGGGCTGGTGATGGTGATGGGGATGCGGATGCTGATGGGGATAGGGATGAGGGTGGTGATTGGGACAGTGATGGTGATCGCGATGAGGATGGGGATGGAGATAGTGATGGGGATGGGGATGGGTATGGTGATGGGGATGCGGATGGCGACGATGATGGTGATGGTGATGAGGATGAAGATTGGGATGGGGATGGGTATGGTGATGGTGATGGTGATGCGGTTGCTGAGGGTGATGATGATGAGGATGGGGATGGGGATGGGGATGTGGATGGGGGTAGTGATGGTGATGGTGATGCGGATGGGGATGGGGATAGGGATGGTGATGGTGATGGTGATGGTGATGGTGATGGTGATGGTGATGGTGATGGTGATGGTGATGTGGATGGGGGTGGTGATGGTGATGGGGATACGGATGGGGATGGGGATAGGGATGGGGGTGGTGATTGGGACAGTGATGGTGATCGCGATGGGGATGGGGATGGGGATAGTGATGGGGATGGGGATGGGTATGGTGATGCGGATGGGGATGGCGACGATGATGGTGATGGCGATGGGGATGGTGATGGGTTTGGTGATGGGTGTGGGGATGGTGACGGTGATGGTGATGGGGATGGGGTTGGGGGTGGGGATGGGGATGGGGATGGGGGTGGGGGTGGTGATGGCGCTGGTGATGGCGATGCGTATGGTGATGGTGATGGTGATGGTGATGGTGATGGGGCTGGTGATGGTGATGGGGATGCGGATGCTGATGGGGATAGGGATGAGGGTGGTGATTGGGACAGTGATGGTGATCGCGATGGGGATGGGGATGGGTATGGTGATGGGGATGCGGATGGCGACGATGATGGTGATGGTGATGAGGATGAAGATTGGGATGGGGATGGGTATGGTGATGGTGATGGTGATGCGGTTGCTGAGGGTGATGATGATGAGGATGGGGATGGGGATGGGGATGTGGATGGGGGTAGTGATGGTGATGGTGATGCGGATGGGGATGGGGATAGGGATGGTGATGGTGATGGTGATGGTGATGGTGATGGTGATGGTGATGGTGATGGTGATGGTGATGTGGATGGGGATGGTGATGGTGATGGGGATACGGATGGGGATGGGGATAGGGATGGGGGTGGTGATGGGGATAGTGATGGTAGTGATGGTGATGCGGATGGTGATGAGGATGCGGATAGCGATGGTGATGGGGATGATGACGGTGATGGTGATGGTGATGCAGATGAAAGTGGTGATGAGGATGGGGATGGGGATGGTGATGGGGATGGTGATGGGGTTGCTGAGGGTGATAGTGATGGGGATCCGGATGCGGATGCGGATGGGGGTGGTGATAGTGATGTTGATGGAGGTGGTGATAGGGATGGTGATGCGGATGAGGATGGGTGTGGTGATGGAGATGGGTGTGGTGATGGTGATGGTGATGGTGATGATGATGATGATGGGGATAGGGATGCGGATGCGGATGGGGGTAGGGATAGCAACGGTGATGGTGCCAGTGGCGATGCTGATGGCGAGGGTGCTGCAGGTGATGCAACGGGTGAGGGTGCTGCTGGTGATGCCCATGGTGAGGGTGCTGCAGGTGATGCAACGGGTGAGGGTGCTGCAGGTGATGCAACGGGTGATGGTGCCGCAGGTGATGCCGATGGTGAGGGTGCTGCAGGTGATGCAACGGGTGATGGTGCCGCTGGTGATGCCGATGGTGAGGGTGCTGCAGGTGATGCACCGGGTGATGGTGCCGCTGGTGATGGCGATGGTGAGGGTGCTGCAGGTGATGCAACGGGTGATGGTGCCGCTGGTGATGGCGATGGTGAGGGTGCTGCAGGTGATGCAACGGGTGATGGTGTGGCTGGTGATGCCGATGGTGAGGGTGCTGCAGGTGATGCAACGGGTGATGGTGTGGCTGGTGATGCCGATGGTGAGGGTGCTGCAGGTGATGCAACGGGTGAAGGTGCTGCAGGTGATGCAACCGGTGAGGTTGCTGCAGGTGATGCAACGGGTGATGGTGCCGCTGGTGATGCCGATGGTGAGGGTGCTGCAGGTGATGCAACGGGTGATGGTGTGGCTGGTGATGCCGATGGTGAGGGTGCTGCAGGTGATGCAACGGGTGATGGTGTGGCTGGTGATGCCGATGGTGAGGGTGCTGCAGGTGATGCAACGGGTGATGGTGCCGCTGGTGATGCCGATGGTGAGGGTGCTGCAGGTGATGCAATGGGTGATGGTGTGGCTGGTGATGCCGATGGTGAGGGTGCTGCAGGTGATGCACCGGGTGATAGTGCCGCTGGTGATGCCGATGGTGAGGGTGCTGCAGGTGATGCAATGGGTGATGGTGCTGCTGGTGATGCCGATGGTGAGGGTAATGCAGGTGATGCAACGGGTGATGGTGCTGCAGGTGATGCAACGGGTGATGGTGCCGCTGGTGATGCCGATGGTGAGGGTGCTGCAGGTGATGCAACGGGTGATGGTGTGGCTGGTGATGCCGATGGTGAGGGTGCTGCAGGTGATGCAACGGGTGATGATGGCGCTGGTGATACTGATGGTGAGGGTGCTGCAGGTGATGCAACGGGTGATGGTGTGGCTGGTGATGCGGATGGTGAGGGTGCTGCAGGTGATGCAGCGGGTGATGGTGCCGCTAGTGATGCCGATGGTGAGGGTGCTGCAGGTGATGCAACGGGTGATGGTGCCGCTGGTGATGCCGATGGTGAGGGTGCTGCAGGTGATGCAGCGGGTGAAGGTGCCGCTGGTGATGCCGATGGTGAGGGTGCTGCAGGTGATGCAATGGGTGATGGTGTGGCTGGTGATGCCGATGGTGAGGGTGCTGCAGGTGATGCAACGGGTGATGGTAGCGCTGGTGATACTGATGGTGAGGGTGCTGCAGGTGATGCAACGGGTGATGGTGTGGCTGGTGATGCCGATGGTGAGGGTGCTGCAGGTGATGCAACGGGTGATGGTGTGGCTGGTGATGCCGATGGTGAGGGTGCTGCAGGTGATGCAACGGGTGATGGTGTGGCTGGTGATGCCGATGGTGAGGGTGCTGCAGGTGATGCAACGGGTGATGGTGTGGCTGGTGATGCCGATGGTGAGGGTGCTGCAGGTGATGCAACGGGTGATGGTGCCGCTGGTGATGCCGATGGTGAGGGTGCTGCAGGTGATGCAACGGCTGATGGTGCCGCTAGTGATGCCGATGGTGAGGGTGCTGCAGGTGATGCACCGGGTGATAGTGCCGCTGGTGATGCCGATGGTGAGGGTGCTGCAGGTGATGCAATGGGTGATGGTGCTGCTGGTGATGCCGATGGTGAGGGTAATGCAGGTGATGCAACGGGTGATGGTGTGGCTGGTGATGCCGATGGTGAGGGTGCTGCAGGTGATGCACCGGGTGATAGTGCCGCTGGTGATGCCGATGGTGAGGGTGCTGCAGGTGATGCAATGGGTGATGGTGCTGCTGGTGATGCCGATGGTGAGGGTAATGCAGGTGATGCAACGGGTGATGGTGCTGCTGGTGATGCCGATGGTGAGGGTGCTGCAGGTGATGCAACGGGTGATAGTGCCGCTGGTGATGCCGATGGTGAGGGTGCTGCAGGTGATGCAACGGGTGATGGTGCTGCTGGTGATGCCGATGGTGAGGGTGCTGCAGGTGATGCAACGGGTGATGGTGTGGCTGGTGATGCCGATGGTGAGGGTGCTGCAGGTGATGCAACGGGTGATGGTGTGGCTGGTGATGCCGATGGTGAGGGTGCTGCAGGTGATGCAACGGGTGATGGTGCCGCTGGTGATGCCGATGGTGAGGGTGCTGCAAGTGATGCAACGGGTGATGGTGTGGCTGGTGATGCCGATGGTGAGGGTGCTGCAGGTGATGCAATGGGTGATGGTGCCGCTGGTGATGCCGATGGTGAGGGTGCTGCAGGTGATGCAACGGGTGATGTTGCCACTGGTGATGTCGATGGTGAGGGTGCTGCAGGTGATGCAATGGGTGATGGTGCCGCTGGTGATGTCGATGGTGAGGGTGCTGCAGGTGATGCAACGGGTGATGGTGCCGCTGGTGATGGCGATGGTGAGGGTGCTGCAGGTGATGCAACAGGTGATGGTGTGGCTGGTGATGCCGACGATGCCGATGGTGAGGGTGCTGCAGGTGATGCACCGGCTGATGGTGCCGCTGGTGATGCCGAGGTCGAGGGTGCTGCAGGTGATGCAACGGGTGATGTTGCCACTGGTGATGCCGATGGTGAGGGTGCTGCAGGTGATGCAATGAGTGATGGTGCCGCTGGTGATGCCGATGGTGAGGGTGCTGCAGGTGATGCAACGGGTGATGGATCCGCTGGTGATGCCGATGGTGAGGGTGCTGCAGGTGATGCAACGGGTGATGTTGCCACTGGTGATGCCGATGGTGAGGGTGCTGCAGGTGATGCAATGGGTGATGGTGCCGCTGGTGATGCCGATGGTGAGGGTGCTGCAGGTGATGCGATGGGTGATGTTGCCACTGGTGATGCCGATGGTGAGGGTGCTGCAGGTGATGCAACGGGTGATGGTGCCGCTGGTGATGCCGATGGTGAGGGTGCTGCAGGTGATGCAACGGGTGATGGTGCCGCTGGTGATGCCGATGGTGAGGGTGCTGCAGGTGATGCACCGGGTGATGGTGCTGCTGGTGATGCCGATGGTGAGGGTGCTGCAGGTGATGCAACGGGTGATGGTGTGGCTGGTGATGCCGAGGGTGAGGGTGCTGCAGGTGATGCAATGGGTGATGTTGCCACTGGTGATGCCGATGGTGAGGGTGCTGCAGGTGATGCAACGGGTGATGGTGCCGCTGGTGATGCCGATGGTGAGGCTGCTGCAGGTGATGCAACGGGTGATGGTGTGGCTGGTGATGCCGAGGGTGAGGGTGCTGCAGGTGATGCAACGGGTGATAGTGCCGCTGGTGATGCCGATGGTGAGGGTGCTGCAAGTGATGCAAAGGGTGATGGTGTCGCTGGTGATGCCGATGGTGAGGGTGCTGCAGGTGATGCAACGGGTGATGGTGCCGCTGGTGATGCCGATGGTGAGGATGCCGCAGGTGATACAACGGGTGATGGCGCCGCTGGTGATGCCGATGGTGAGGGTGCTGCAGGTGATGCAACGGGTGATGGTGCCGCTGGTGATGCCGATGGTGAGGGTGCTGCAGGCGATGCAATGGGTGATGGTGCTGCTGGTGATGCCGATGGTGAGGGTAATGCAGGTGATAAAACGGGTGATGGAGTGGCTGGTGATGCCGATGGTGAGGGTGCTGCAGGTGATGCACCGGGTGATAGTGCCGCTGGTGATGCCGATGGTGAGGGTGCTGCAGGTGATGCAACGGGTGATGGTGCCGCTGGTGATGCCGATGGTGAGGGTGCTGCAGGTGATGCAACGGGTGATAGTGCCGCTGGTGATGCCGAGGGTGAGGGTGCTGCAGGCGATGCAATGGGTGATGGTGCTGCTGGTGATGCCGATGGTGAGGGTAATGCAGGTGATGCAACGGGTGATGGTGCCGCTGGTGATGCCGATGGTGAGGGTGCTGCAGGTGATGCAACGGGTGATAGTGCCGCTGGTGATGCCGATGGTGAGGGTGCTGCAGGTGATGCAACGGGTGATGGTGCCGCTGGTGATGCCGATGGTGAGGGTGCTGCAGGTGATGCAACGGGTGATGGTGTGGCTGGTGATGCAGATGGTGAGTGTGCTGTAGGTGATGCAACGGGTGATGGTGGCGCTGGTGATACTGATGGTGAGGGTGCTGCAGGTGATGCAACGGGTGATGGTGTGGCTGGTGATGCCGATGGTGAGGGTGCTGCAGGTGATGCAACGGGTGATGGTGTGGCTGGTGATGCCGATGGTGAGGGTGCTGCAGGTGATGCAACGGGTGATGGTGTGGCTGGTGATGCCGATGGTGAGGGTGCTGCAGGTGATGCAACGGGTGATGGTGCCGCTGGTGATGCCGATGGTGAGGGTGCTGCAAGTGATGCAACGGGTGATGGTGTGGCTGGTGATGCCGATGGTGAGGGTGCTGCAGGTGATGCAATGGGTGATGGTGCCGCTGGTGATGCCGATGGTGAGGGTGCTGCAGGTGATGCAACGGGTGATGGTGCCGCTGGTGATGGCGATGGTGAGGGTGCTGCAGGTGATGCAACAGGTGATGGTGTGGCTGGTGATGCCGACGATGCCGATGGTGAGGGTGCTGCAGGTGATGCACCGGCTGATGGTGCCGCTGGTGATGCCGTTGGTGAGGGTGCTGCAGGTGATGCAACGGGTGATGTTGCCACTGGTGATGCCGATGGTGAGGGTGCTGCAGGTGATGCAATGAGTGATGGTGCCGCTGGTGATGCCGATGGTGAGGGTGCTGCAGGTGATGCAACGGGTGATGGATCCGCTGGTGATGCCGATTGTGAGGGTGCTGCAGGTGATGCAACGGGTGATGTTGCCACTGGTGATGCCGATGGTGAGGGTGCTGCAGGTGATGCAATGGGTGATGGTGCCGCTGGTGATGCCGATGGTGAGGGTGCTGCAGGTGATGCGATGGGTGATGTTGCCACTGGTGATGCCGATGGTGAGGGTGCTGCAGGTGATGCAACGGGTGATGGTGCCGCTGGTGATGCCGATGGTGAGGGTGCTGCAGGTGATGCAACGGGTGATGGTGCCGCTGGTGATGCCGATGGTGAGGGTGCTGCAGGTGATGCAACGGGTGATGGTGTGGCTGGTGATGGCGATGGTGAGAGTGCTGCAGGTGATGCAACGGGTGATGGTGTGGCTGGTGATGCCGATGGTGAGGGTGCTGCAGGTGATGCAACGGGTGATGGTGTGGCTGGTGATGCCGATGGTGAGGGTGCTGCAGGTGATGCAACGGGCGATGGTGCCGCTGGTGATGCCGATGGTGAGGGTGCTGCAGGTGATGCAACGGGTGATGTTGCCACTGGTGATGCCGATGGTGAGGGTGCTGCAGGTGATGCAATGGGTGATGGTGTCGCTGGTGATGCCGATGGTGAGGCTGCTGCAGGTGATGCAACGGGTGATGGTGCCGCTGGTGATGCCGATGGTGAGGGTGCTGCAGGTGATGCAATGGGTGATGGTGCCGCTGGTGATGCCGATGGTGAGGGTGCTGCAGGTGATGCAACGGGTGATGGTGCCGCTGGTGATGGCGATGGTGAGGGTGCTGCAGGTGATGCAACAGGTGATGGTGTGGCTGGTGATGCCGACGATGCCGATGGTGAGGGTGCTGCAGGTGATGCACCGGCTGATGGTGCCGCTGGTGATGCCGTTGGTGAGGGTGCTGCAGGTGATGCAATGAGCGATGGTGCCGCTGGTGATGCCGATGGTGAGGGTGCTGCAGGTGATGCAACGGGTGATGGATCCGCTGGTGATGCCGATGGTGAGGGTGCTGCAGGTGATGCAACGGGTGATGTTGCCACTGGTGATGCCGATGGTGAGGGTGCTGCAGGTGATGCAATGGGTGATGGTGCCGCTGGTGATGCCGATGGTGAGGGTGCTGCAGGTGATGCGATGGGTGATGTTGCCACTGGTGATGCCGATGGTGAGGGTGCTGCAGGTGATGCAACGGGTGATGGTGCCGCTGGTGATGCCGATGGTGAGGGTGCTGCAGGTGATGCAACGGGTGATGGCGCCGCTGGTGATGCCGATGGTGAGGGTGCTGCAGGTGATGCAACGGGTGATGGTGTGGCTGGTGATGCCGATGGTGAGAGTGCTGCAGGTGATGCAACGGGTGATGGTGTGGCTGGTGATGCCGATGGTGAGGGTGCTGCAGGTGATGCAACGGGTGATGGTGTGGCTGGTGATGCCGATGGTGAGGGTGCTGCAGGTGATGCAACGGGTGATGGTGCCGCTGGTGATGCCGATGGTGAGGGTGCTGCAGGTGATGCAACGGGTGATGTTGCCACTGGTGATGCCGATGGTGAGGGTGCTGCAGGTGATGCAATGGGTGATGGTGTCGCTGGTGATGCCGATGGTGAGGGTGCTGCAGGTGATGCAACGGGTGATGGTGCCGCTGGTGATGCCGATGGTGAGGGTGCTGCAGGTGATGCAACGGGTGATGTTGCCACTGGTGATGCCGATGGTGAGGGTGCTGCAGGTGATGCAACGGGTGATGGTGCCGCTGGTGATGCCGATGGTGAGGGTGCTGCAGGTGATGCAACGGGTGATGGTGCTGCAGGTGATGCAATGGGTGATGGTGTGGCTGGTGATGCCGATGGTGAGGGTGCTGCAAGGGATGCAAAGGGTGATGGTGTCGCTGGTGATGCCGATGGTGAGGGTGCTGCAGGTGATGCAACGGGTGATGTTGCCGCTGGTGATGCCGATGGTGAGGGTGCTGCAGGTGATGCAACGGGTGATGTTGCCACTGGTGATGCCGATGGTGAGGGTGCTGCAGGTGATGCAACGGGTGATGGTGCCGCTGGTGATGCCGATGGTGAGGGTGCTGCAGGTGATGCAACGGGTGATGGTGCTGCTGGTGATGCCGAGGGTGAGGGTGCTGCAGGTGATGCAACGGGTGATGGTGCCGCTGGTGATGCCGATGGTGAGGCTGCTGCAGGTGATGCAACGGGTGATGGTGTGGCTGGTGATGCCGAGGGTGAGGGTGCTGCAGGTGATGCAACGGGTGATGGTGTGGCTGGTGATGCCGATGGTGAGGGTGCTGCAAGGGATGCAAAGGGTGATGGTGTCGCTGGTGATGCCGATGGTGAGGGTGCTGCAGGTGATGCAACGGGTGATGGTGCCGCTGGTGATGCCGATGGTGAGGGTGCTGCAGGTGATGCAACGGGTGATGGTGTGGCGGGTGATGCCGATGGTGAGGGTGCTGCAGGTGATGCAATGGGTGATGGTGCCGCTGGTGATGCCGATGGTGAGGGTGCTGCAGGTGATGCAACGGGTGATGGATCCGCTGGTGATGCCGATGGTGAGGGTGCTGCAGGTGATGCACCGGGTGATGGTGCCACTGGTGATGCCGATGGTGAGGGTGCTGCAGGTGATGCAACGGGTGATGGTGCAGCTGGTGATGCCGATGGTGAGGGTGCTGCAGGTGATGCAACGGGTGATGGTGCCGCTGGTGATGCCGATGGTGAGGGTGCTGCAGGTGATGCGACGGGTGATGGTGCCGCTGGTGATGCCGATGGTGAGGGTGCTGCAAGTGATGCAACGGGTGATGGTGTGGCTGGTGATGCCGATGGTGAGGGTGCTGCAGGTGATGCAACGGGTGATGGTGCCGCTGGTGATGCCGATGGTGAGGGTGCTGCAAGTGATGCAACGGGTGATGGTGTGGCTGGTGATGCCGATGGTGAGGGTGCTGCAGGTGATGCAATGGGTGATGGTGCCGCTGGTGATGCCGATGGTGAGGGTGCTGCAGGTGATGCAACGGGTGATGGTGCCGCTGGTGATGGCGATGGTGAGGGTGCTGCAGGTGATGCAACAGGTGATGGTGTGGCTGGTGATGCCGACGATGCCGATGGTGAGGGTGCTGCAGGTGATGCACCGGCTGATGGTGCCGCTGGTGATGCCGTTGGTGAGGGTGCTGCAGGTGATGCAATGAGCGATGGTGCCGCTGGTGATGCCGATGGTGAGGGTGCTGCAGGTGATGCAACGGGTGATGGATCCGCTGGTGATGCCGATGGTGAGGGTGCTGCAGGTGATGCAACGGGTGATGTTGCCACTGGTGATGCCGATGGTGAGGGTGCTGCAGGTGATGCAATGGGTGATGGTGCCGCTGGTGATGCCGATGGTGAGGGTGCTGCAGGTGATGCGATGGGTGATGTTGCCACTGGTGATGCCGATGGTGAGGGTGCTGCAGGTGATGCAACGGGTGATGGTGCCGCTGGTGATGCCGATGGTGAGGGTGCTGCAGGTGATGCAACGGGTGATGGCGCCGCTGGTGATGCCGATGGTGAGGGTGCTGCAGGTGATGCAACGGGTGATGGTGTGGCTGGTGATGCCGATGGTGAGAGTGCTGCAGGTGATGCAACGGGTGATGGTGTGGGTGGTGATGCCGATGGTGAGGGTGCTGCAAGGGATGCAAAGGGTGATGGTGTCGCTGGTGATGCCGATGGTGAGGGTGCTGCAGGTGATGCAACGGGTGATGGTGCCGCTGGTGATGCCGATGGTGAGGGTGCTGCAGGTGATGCAACGGGTGATGGTGTGGCGGGTGATGCCGATGGTGAGGGTGCTGCAGGTGATGCAATGGGTGATGCTGCCGCTGGTGATGCCGATGGTGAGGGTGCTGCAGGTGATGCAACGGCTGATGGTGCCGCTGGTGATGCCGATGGTGAGGGTGCTGCAGGTGATGCACCGGGTGATGGTGCCACTGGTGATGCCGATGGTGAGGGTGCTGCAGGTGATGCAACGGGTGATGGTGCAGCTGGTGATGCCGATGGTGAGGGTGCTGCAGGTGATGCAACGGGTGATGGTGCCGCTGGTGATGCCGATGGTGAGGGTGCTGCAAGTGATGCAACGGGTGATGGTGTGGCTGGTGATGCCGATGGTGAGGGTGCTGCAGGTGATGCAACGGGTGATGGTGCCGCTGGTGATGCCGATGGTGAGGGTGCTGCAGGTGATGCGACGGGTGATGGTGCCGCTGGTGATGCCGATGGTGAGGGTGCTGCAAGTGATGCAACGGGTGATGGTGTGGCTGGTGATGCCGATGGTGAGGGTGCTGCAGGTGATGCAACGGGTGATGGTGCCGCTGGTGATGCCGATGGTGAGGGTGCTGCAAGTGATGCAACGGGTGATGGTGTGGCTGGTGATGCCGATGGTGAGGGTGCTGCAGGTGATGCAATGGGTGATGGTGCCGCTGGTGATGCCGATGGTGAGGGTGCTGCAGGTGATGCAACGGGTGATGGTGCCGCTGGTGATGGCGATGGTGAGGGTGCTGCAGGTGATGCAACAGGTGATGGTGTGGCTGGTGATGCCGACGATGCCGATGGTGAGGGTGCTGCAGGTGATGCACCGGCTGATGGTGCCGCTGGTGATGCCGTTGGTGAGGGTGCTGCAGGTGATGCAATGAGCGATGGTGCCGCTGGTGATGCCGATGGTGAGGGTGCTGCAGGTGATGCAACGGGTGATGGATCCGCTGGTGATGCCGATGGTGAGGGTGCTGCAGGTGATGCAACGGGTGATGTTGCCACTGGTGATGCCGATGGTGAGGGTGCTGCAGGTGATGCGATGGGTGATGTTACCACTGGTGATGCCGATGGTGAGGGTGCTGCAGGTGATGCAACGGGTGATGGTGCCGCTGGTGATGCCGATGGTGAGGGTGCTGCAGGTGATGCAACGGGTGATGGCGCCGCTGGTGATGGCGATGGTGAGGGTGCTGCAGGTGATGCAACGGGTGATGGTGTGGCTGGTGATGCCGATGGTGAGAGTGCTGCAGGTGATGCAACGGGTGATGGTGTGGCTGGTGATGCCGATGGTGAGGGTGCTGCAGGTGATGCAACGGGTGATGGTGTGGCTGGTGATGCCGATGGTGAGGGTGCTGCAGGTGATGCAACGGGTGATGGTGCCGCTGGTGATGCCGATGGTGAGGGTGCTGCAGGTGATGCAACGGGTGATGTTGCCACTGGTGATGCCGATGGTGAGGGTGCTGCAGGTGATGCAATGGGTGATGGTGTCGCTGGTGATGCCGATGGTGAGGCTGCTGCAGGTGATGCAACGGGTGATGGTGCCGCTGGTGATGCCGATGGTGAGGGTGCTGCAGGTGATGCAACGGGTGATGTTGCCACTGGTGATGCCGATGGTGAGGGTGCTGCAGGTGATGCAACGGGTGATGGTGCCGCTGGTGATGCCGATGGTGAGGGTGCTGCAGGTGATGCAACGGGTGATGGTGCTGCAGGTGATGCAACGGGTGATGGTGTGGCTGGTGATGCCGATGGTGAGGGTGCTGCAAGGGATGCAAAGGGTGATGGTGTCGCTGGTGATGCCGATGGTGAGGGTGCTGCAGGTGATGCAACGGGTGATGTTGCCGCTGGTGATGCCGATGGTGAGGGTGCTGCAGGTGATGCAACGGGTGATGTTGCCACTGGTGATGCCGATGGTGAGGGTGCTGCAGGTGATGCAACGGGTGATGGTGCCGCTGGTGATGCCGATGGTGAGGGTGCTGCAGGTGATGCAACGGGTGATGGTGCTGCTGGTGATGCCGAGGGTGAGGGTGCTGCCGGTGATGCAACGGGTGATGGTGCCGCTGGTGATGCCGATGGTGAGGCTGCTGCAGGTGATGCAACGGGTGATGGTGTGGCTGGTGATGCCGAGGGTGAGGGTGCTGCAGGTGATGCAACGGGTGATGGTGTGGCTGGTGATGCCGATGGTGAGGGTGCTGCAAGGGATGCAAAGGGTGATGGTGTCGCTGGTGATGCCGATGGTGAGGGTGCTGCAGGTGATGCAACGGGTGATGGTGCCGCTGGTGATGCCGATGGTGAGGATGCCGCAGGTGATACAACGGGTGATGGCGCCGCTGGTGATGCCGAGGGTGAGGGTGCGGCAGGTGATGCAACGGGTGATGGTGCCGCTGGTGATGCCGATGGTGAGGGTGCTGCAGGCGATGCAATGGGTGATGGTGCTGCTGGTGATGCCGATGGTGAGGGTAATGCAGGTGATGCAACGGGTGATGGTGTGGCTGGTGATGCCGATGGTGAGGGTGCTGCAGGTGATGCACCGGGTGATGGTGCCGCTGGTGATGCCGATGGTGAGGGTGCTGCAGGTGATGCAACGGGTGATGTTGCCACTGGTGATGCCGATGGTGAGGGTGCTGCAGGTGATGCAACGGCTGATGGTGCCGCTGGTGATGCCGATGGTGAGGGTGCTGCAGGTGATGCAGCGGGTGATGGTGCCGCTGGTGATGGCGATGGTGAGGGTGCTGCAGGTGATGCAACAGGTGATGGTGTGGCTGGTGATGCCGATGGTGAGGGTGCTGCAGGTGATGCAACAGGTGATGGTGCTGCTGGCGATGCCGATGGTGAGGGTGCTGCAGGTGATGCACCGGCTGATGGTGCCGCTGGTGATGCCGATGGTGAGGGTGCTGCAGGTGATGCAACGGGTGATGTTGCCACTGGTGATGCCGATGGTGAGGGTGCTGCAGGTGATGCAATGAGTGATGGTGCCGCTGGTGATGCCGATGGTGAGGGTGCTGCAGGTGATGCAACGGGTGATGGATCCGCTGGTGATGCCGATGGTGAGGGTGCTGCAGGTGATGCAACGGGTGATGTTGCCACTGGTGATGCCGATGGTGAGGGTGCTGCAGGTGATGCAATGGGTGATGGTGCCGCTGGTGATGCCGATGGTGAGGGTGCTGCAGGTGATGCAACGGGTGATGTTGCCACTGGTGATGCCGATGGTGAGGGTGCTGCAGGTGATGCAACGGGTGATGGCGCCGCTGGTGATGCCGATGGTGAGGGTGCTGCAGGTGATGCAACGGGTGATGGTGCCGCTGGTGATGCCGATGGTGAGGGTGCTGCAGGTGATGCAACGGGTGATGGTGTGGCTGGTGATGGCGATGGTGAGGGTGCTGCAGGTGATGCAACGGGTGATGGTGTGGCTGGTGATGCCGATGGTGAGGGTGCTGCAGGTGATGCAACGGGTGATGGTGTGGCTGGTGATGCCGATGGTGAGGGTGCTGCAGGTGATGCAACGGGTGATGGTGCCGCTGGTGATGCCGATGGTGAGGGTGCTGCAGGTGATGCAACGGGTGATGGTGTGGCGGGTGATGCCGATGGTGAGGGTGCTGCAGGTGATGCAATGGGTGATGGTGCCGCTGGTGATGCCGATGGTGAGGGTGCTGCAGGTGATGCAACGGGTGATGGATCCGCTGGTGATGCCGATGGTGAGGGTGCTGCAGGTGATGCAACGGGTGATGGTGCAGCTGGTGATGCCGATGGTGAGGGTGCTGCAGGTGATGCAACGGGTGATGGTGCCGCTGGTGATGCCGATGGTGAGGGTGCTGCAGGTGATGCAACGGGTGATGGTGCCGCTGGTGATGCCGATGGTGAAGGTGCTGCAGGTGATGCAACGGGTGATGGTGCAGCTGGTGATGCCGATGGTGAGGGTGCTGCAGGTGATGCAACGGGTGATAGTGCCGCTGGTGATGCCGATGGTGAGGGTGCTGCAGGTGATGCAACGGGTGATGGTGTGGCTGGTGATGCCGATGGTGAGGGTGCTGCAGGTGATGCAACGGGTGATGGTGTGGCTGGTGATGCCGATGGTGAGGGTGCTGCAGGTGATGCAACGGGTGATGGTGTGGCTGGTGATGCCGATGGTGAGGGTGCTGCAGGTGATGCAACGGGCGATGGCGGGGCTGGTGATGCCGATGGTGAGGGTGCTGCAGGTGATGCAACGGGTGATGGTGCCGCTGGTGATGCCGATGGTGAGGGTGCTGCAGGTGATGCAACGGGTGATGGTGCCGCTGGTGATGGCGATGGTGAGGGTGCTGCAGGTGATGCAACAGGTGATGGTGTGGCTGGTGATGCCGATGGTGAGGGTGCTGCAGGTGATGCAACGGGTGATGGTGCCGCTGGTGATGCCGATGGTGAGGGTGCTGCAGGTGATGCAACGGGTGATGGTGCCGCTGGTGATGCCGATGTCGAGGGTGCTGCAGGTGATGCAACGGGTGATGTTGCCACTGGTGATGCCGATGGTGAGGGTGCTGCAGGTGATGCAATGAGTGATGGTGCCGCTGGTGATGCCGATGGTGAGGGTGCTGCAGGTGATGCAACGGGTGATGGATCCGCTGGTGATGCCGATGGTGAGGGTGCTGCAGGTGATGCAACGGGTGATGTTGCCACTGGTGATGCCGATGGTGAGGGTGCTGCAGGTGATGCAATGGGTGATGGTGCCGCTGGTGATGCCGATGGTGAGGGTGCTGCAGGTGATGTGATGGGTGATGTTGCCACTGGTGATGCCGATGGTGAGGGTGCTGCAGGTGATGCAACGGGTGATGGTGCCGCTGGTGATGCCGATGGTGAGGGTGCTGCAGGTGATGCAACGGGTGATGGTGCCGCTGGTGATGCCGATGGTGAGGGTGCTGCAGGTGATGCAACGGGTGATGGTGTGGCTGGTGATGGCGATGGTGAGGGTGCTGCAGGTGATGCAACGGGTGATGGTGTGGCTGGTGATGCCGATGGTGAGGGTGCTGCAGGTGATGCAACGGGTGATGGTGTGGCTGGTGATGCCGATGGTGAGGGTGCTGCAGGTGATGCAACGGGTGATGGTGCCGCTGGTGATGCCGATGGTGAGGGTGCTGCAGGTGATGCAACGGGTGATGTTGCCACTGGTGATGCCGATGGTGAGGGTGCTGCAGGTGATGCAATGGGTGATGGTGCCGCTGGTGATGCCGATGGTGAGGGTGCTGCAGGTGATGCAACGGGTGATGGATCCGCTGGTGATGCCGATGGTGAGGGTGCTGCAGGTGATGCACCGGGTGATGGTGCCACTGGTGATGCCGATGGTGAGGGTGCTGCAGGTGATGCAACGGGTGATGGTGCCGCTGGTGATGCCGATGGTGAGGGTGCTGCAGGTGATGCAACGGGTGATGTTGCCGCTGGTGATGCCGATGGTGAGGGTGCTGCAGGTGATGCAACGGGTGATGGTGCCGCTGGTGATGCCGATGGTGAGGGTGCTGCAGGTGATGCAACGGGTGATGTTGCCACTGGTGATGCCGATGGTGAGGGTGCTGCAGGTGATGCAACGGGTGATGGTGCCGCTGGTGATGCTGATGGTGAGGGTGCTGCAGGTGATGCAACGGGTGATGGTGCCGCTGGTGATGCCGATGGTGAGGGTGCTGCAGGTGATGCAACGGGTGATAGTGCCGCTGGTGATGCCGATGGTGAGGGTGCTGCAGGTGATGCAACGGGTGATGGTGTGGCTGGTGATGCCGATGGTGAGGGTGCTGCAGGTGATGCAACGGGTGATGGTGTGGCTGGTGATGCCGATGGTGAGGGTGCTGCAAGTGATGCAACGGATGATGGTGTGGCTGGTGATGCCGATGGTGAGGGTGCTGCAGGTGATGCAACGGGCGATGGCGGGGCTGGTGATGCCGATGGTGAGGGTGCTGCAGGTGATGCAACGGGTGATGGCGACGCTGGTGATGCCGATGGTGAGGGTGCTGCAGGTGATGCAACGGGTGATGGTGCAGCTGGTGATGCCGATGGTGAGGGTGCTGCAGGTGATGCAACGGGTGATGGTGCCGCTGGTAATGCCGATGGTGAGGGTGCTGCAGGTGATGCAACGGGTGATGGTGTCGCTGGTGATGCCGATGGTGAGGGTGCTGCAGGTGATGCACCGGGTGATGCTGTGGCTGGTGATGCCGATGGTGAGGGTGCTGCAGGTGATGCAACGGGTGATGGTGTGGCTGGTGATGCCGATGGTGAGGGTGCTGCAGGTGATGCAACGGGTGATGGTGCCGCTGGTGATGCCGATGGTGAGGGTGCTGCAGGTGATGCAACGGGTGATGGTGCCGCTGGTGATGCCGATGGTGAGGGTGCTGCAGGTGATGCAACGGGTGATGGTGCCGCTGGTGATGCCGATGGTGAGGGTGCTGCAGGTGATGCAACGGGTGATGGTGTGGCTGGTGATGCCGATGGTGAGGGTGCTGCAGGTGATGCAACGGGTGATGGATCCGCTGGTGATGCCGATGGTGAGGGTGCTGCAGGTGATGCAACGGGTGATGGTGCCGCTGGTGATGCCGATGGTGAGGGTGCTGCAGGTGATGCAACGGGCGATGGCGGGGCTGGTGATGCCGATGGTGAGGGTGCTGCAGGTGATGCAACGGGTGATGGCGACGCTGGTGATGCCGATGGTGAGGCTGCTGCAGGTGATGCAAAAGGTGAGGGCGCCGCTGGTGATGGTGAGGGTGAGGGTGCTGCAGGTGATGCAACGGGTGATGGTGTGGCTGGTGATGCCGATGGTGAGGGTGCTGCAGGTGATGCAACGGGTGATGACGCCGCTGGTGATGCCGAAGGTGAGGGTGCTGCAGGTGATGCAACGGGTGATGGTGCCGCTGGTGATGCCGATGGTGAGGGTGCTGCAGGTGATGCAACGGGTGATGGTGGCGCTGGTGATACTGATGGTGAGGGTGCTGCAGGTGATGCAACGGTTGATGGTGTGGCTGGTGATGCCGATGGTGAGGGTGCTGCAGGTGATGCAACGGGTGATGGTGTGGCTGGTGATGCCGATGGTGAGGGTGCTGCAGGTGATGCAACGGGCGATGGCGGGGCTGGTGATGCTGATGGTGAGGGTGCTGCAGGTGATGCAACGGGTGATGGCGACGCTGGTGATGCCGATGGTGAGGGTGCTGCAGGTGATGCAAAAGGTGAGGGCGCTGCTGGTGATGGTGAGGGTGAGGGTGCTGCAGGTGATGCAACGGGTGATGGTGTGGCGGGTGATGCCGATGGTGAGGGTGCTGCAGGTGATGCAACGGGTGATGGTGCCGCTGGTGATGCCGATGGTGAGGGTGCTGCAGGTGATGCAACGGGTGATGGTGCCGCTGGTGATGCCGATGGTGAGGGTGCTGCAGGTGATGCAACGGGTGATGGTGTGGTTGGTGATGCCGATGGTGAGGGTGCTGCAGGTGATGCAACGAGTGATGGTGCCGCTGGTGATGCCGATGGTGAGGGTGCTGCAGGTGATGCAACGGGTGATGGTGTGGCGGGTGATGCCGATGGTGAGGGTGCTGCAGGTGATGCAACGGGTGATGGCGACGCTGGTGATGCCGATGGTGAGGGTGCTGCAGGTGATGCAACGGGTGATGGTGTGGCTGGTGATGCCGATGGTGAGGGTGCTGCAGGTGATGCAGCGGGCGATGGTGCCGCTGGTGATGCCGATGGTGAGGGTGCTGCAGGTGATGCCACGGTTCCTGGGAAGGGTGATGGGGACATCGACGCATCAGGAACGCTACTTGGACTGATGGAAGATCCCGGCAAAAAGAACAGCATCAAGGTTGGTGATGCCGATGGTGAGGGTGCTGCAGTTGATGCAACGGGTGATGGTGCCGCTGGTGATGCCGATGGTGAGGGTGCTGCAGGTGATGCAACGGGTGATGGTGCAGCTGGTGATGCCGATGGTGAGGGTGCTGCAGGTGATACCACGGGTGATGGTGCCGCTGGTGATGCCGATGGTGAGGGTGCTGCAGGTGATGCAATGGGTGATGGTGCCGCTGGTGATGCCGATGGTGAGGGTGGTGCAGGTGATGCAACGGGTGATGGTGCAGCTGGTGATGCCGATGGTGAGGGTGCTGCAGGTGATGCAACGGGTGATGGTGTGGCTGGTGATGCCGATGGTGAGGGTGCTGCAGGTGATGCAATGGGTGATGGTGCAGCTGGTGATGCCGATGGTGAGGGTACTGCAGGTGATGCAACGGGTGATGGTGTGGCTGGTGATGCTGATGGTGAGGGTGCTGCAGATGATGCAATGGGTGATGCTGCCGCTGGTGATGCCAATGGTGAGGGTGCTGCAGGTGATGCAACGGGTGATGGTGTTGCTGGTGATGCCGATGGTGAGGGTGCTGCAGGTGATGCAATGGGTGATGGTGCCGCTGGTGATGCCGAAGGTGAGGGTGCTGCAGGTGATGCAATGGGTGATGGTGCCGCTGGTGATGCTGATGGTGAGGGTGCTGCAGGTGATGCAACGGGTGATGGTGGCGCTGGTGATGCTGATGGTGAGGGTGCTGCAGGTGATGCAACGGGTGATGGTGCAGCTGGTG
Source organism: Eutreptiella sp. 'Long Island Sound 2002' (assembly GCA_964036045.1). Taxonomy (NCBI): domain Eukaryota; phylum Euglenozoa; class Euglenophyceae; order Eutreptiales; family Eutreptiaceae; genus Eutreptiella; species Eutreptiella sp. 'Long Island Sound 2002'. The sequence continues at coordinate 1,795,263 of OZ038398.1, forward strand.
ATGGCGATGGTGAGGGTGCTGCAGGTGATGCAACGGGTGATGGTGTCGCTGGTGATGCCGATGGTGAGGGTGCTGCAGGTGATGCAACGGGTGATGGTGCCGCTGGTGATGCCGATGGTGAGGGTGCTGCAGGTGATACCACGGGTGATGGTGCCGCTGGTGATGCCGATGGTGAGGGTGCTGCAGGTGATGCAATGGGTGATGGTGCCGCTGGTGATGCCGATGGTGAGGGTGCTGCAGGTGATGCAACGGGTGATGGTGCCGCTGGTGATGCCGATGGTGAGGGTGCTGCAGGTGATGCAACGGGTGATGGTGTGGCTGGTGATGCCGATGGTGAGGGTGCTGCAGGTGATGCAATGGGTGATGGTGCAGCTGGTGATGCCGATGGTGAGGGTACTGCAGGTGATGCAACGGGTGATGGTGTGGCTGGTGATGCTGATGGTGAGGGTGCTGCAGGTGATGCAATGGGTGATGCTGCCGCTGGTGATGCCAATGGTGAGGGTGCTGCAGGTGATGCAACGGGTGATGGTGTTGCTGGTGATGCCGATGGTGAGGGTGCTGCAGGTGATGCAATGGGTGATGGTGCCGCTGGTGATGCCGAAGGTGAGGGTGCTGCAGGTGATGCAATGGGTGATGGTGCCGCTGGTGATGCTGATGGTGAGGGTGCTGCAGGTGATGCAACGGGTGATGGTGCCGCTGGTGATGCTGATGGTGAGGGTGCTGCAGGTGATGCAACGGGTGATGGTGCAGCTGGTGATGGCAATGGTGAGGGTGCTGCAGGTGATGCAACGGGTGATGGTGCCGCTGGTGATGCCGATGGTGAGGGTGCTGCAGGTGATGCAATGGAGGATGGTGCAGCTGGTGATGCCGATGGCGAGGGTGCTGCAGGTGATGCAACGGGTGATGGCGCCGCTGCTGATGCCGATGGTGAGGGTGCTGCAGGTGATGCAATGGGTGATGCTGTCGCTGGTGATGCCGATGGTGAGGGTGCTGCAGGTGATGCAACGGATGATGGTCCCGCTGGTGATGCTGATGGTGAGGGTGCTGCAGGTGATGCAACGGGTGATGGTGTGGCTGGTGATGCCGATGGTGAGGGTGCTGCAGGTGATGCAACGGGTGATGGTGCCGCTGGTGATGCCGATGGTGAGGGTGCTGCAGGTGATGCAATGGGTGATGGTGCAGCTGGTGATGGCGATGGTGAGGGTGCTGCAGGTGATGCACCGGGTGATGGTGCCGCTGGTGATGCCGATGGTGAGGGTGCTGCAGGTGATGCAACGGCTGATGGTGCCGCTGGTGATGCCGATGGTGAGGGTGCTGCAGGTGATGCAACGGGTGATGGATCCGCTGGTGATGCCGATGGTGAGGGTGCTGCAGGTGATGCAATGGGTGATGGTGCCGCTGGTGATGCCGATGGTGAGGGTGCTGCAGGTGATGCAACGGGTGATGGTGCCGCTGGTGATGCCGATGGTGAGGGTGCTGCAGGTGATGCAATGGGTGATGGTGTGGCTGGTGATGCCGATGGTGAGGGTGCTGCAGGTGATGCAACGGGTGATGCTGTCGCTGGTGATGCCGATGGTGAGGGTGCTGCAGGTGATGCACCGGGTGATGGTGTCGCTGGTGATGCCGATGGTGAGGGTGCTGCAGGTGATGCAACGGGTGATGGTGCCGCTGGTGATGCCGATGGTGAGGGTGCTGCATGTGATGCAACGGGTGATGGTGTGGCTGGTGATGGCGATGGTGAGGGTGCTGCAGGTGATGCAACGGGTGATGCTGTCGCTGGTGATGCCGATGTTGAGGGTGCTGCAGGTGATGCAACGGGTGATGGTGTCGCTGGTGATGCCGATGGTGAGGGTGCTGCAGGTGATACAACGGGTGATGGTGCCGCTGGTGATGCCGATGGTGAGGGTGCTGCAGGTGATGCAACGGGTGATGGTGTCGCTGGTGATGCCGATGGTGAGGGTGCTGCAGGTGATGCAACGGGTGATGGTGTCGCTGGTGATGCCAATGGTGAGGGTGCTGCAGGTGATACAACGGGTGATGGTGTGGCTGGTGATGCCGATGGTGAGGGTGCTGCAGGTGATGCAACGGGTGATGACGCCGCTGGTGATGCCGATGATGAGGGTGCTGCAGGTGATGCAACAGGTGATGGTGCCGCTGATGATGCCGATGGTGAGGGTGCTGCAGGTGATGCAACGGGTGATGGTGTCGCTGGTGATGCTGATGGTGAGGGTGCTGCAGGTGATGCAACGGGTGATGGTGTGGCTGGTGATGCCGATGGTGAGGGTGCTGCAGGTGATGCAACGGGTGATGACGCCGCTGGTGATGCCGATGGTGAGGGTGCTGCAGGTGATGCAACGGGTGATGGTGCCGCTGGTGATGCCGATGGTGAGGGTGCTGCAGGTGATGCAGTGGGTGATGGATCCGCTGGTGATGCCGATGGTGAGGGTGCTGCAGGTGATGCAACGGGTGATGGTGCCGCTGGTGATGCCGATGGTGAGGGTGCTGCAGGTGATGCAACGGGTGATGGTGCCGCTGGTGATGCCGATGGTGAGGGTGCTGCAGGTGATGCAACGGGTGATGACGCCGCTGGTGATGCCGATGGTGAGGGTGCTGCAGGTGATGCAACGGGTGATGGTGTCGCTGGTGATGCCGATGGTGAGGGTGCTGCAGGTGATACAACAGGTGATGGTGCCGCTGGTGATGCCGATGGTGAGGGTGCTGCAGGTGATGCAACGGGTGATGGTGCCGCTGCTGATGCCGATGGTGAGGGTGCTGCAGGTGATGCAACGGGTGATGGTGTGGCTGGTGATGCCGATGGTGAGGGTGCTGCAGGTGATGCAACGGGTGATGGTGCCGCTGGTGATGCCGATGGTGAGGGTGCTGCAGGTGATGCAACGGGTGATGGTGTGGCTGGTGATGCCGATGGTGAGGGTGCTGCAGGTGATGCGACGGGTGATGGCGCCGCTGGTGATGCCGAGGGTGAGGGTGCTGCAGGTGATGCAACGGGTGATGGTGCCGCTGGTGATGCCGATGGTGAGGGTGCTGCAGGTGATGCAATGGGTGATGGTGCCGCTGGTGATGGTGACGGTGAGGGTGCTGCAGGTGATGCCACGGTTCCTGGGAAGGGTGATGGGGAAATCGACGCATCAGGAACGCTACTTGGAGTGCTGGAAGATCCCGGCAAAAAGAACAGCATCAAGGTTGGTGATGGTGATGGTGAGGGTGCTGCAGGTGATGCACCGGGTGATGGTGCCGCTGGTGATGCCGATGGTGAGGGTGCTGCAGGTGATGCACCCGGTGATGGTGTCGCTGGTGATGCCGATGGTGAGGGTGCTGCAGCTGATGCAACGGGTGATGGGGCCGCTGGTGATGCCGATGGTGAGGGTGCTGCAGGTGATGCAACGGGTGATGGTGCAGCTGGTGATGCCGATGGTGAGGGTGCTGCAGGTGATGCAGTGGGTGATGGATCCGCTGGTGATGCCGATGGTGAGGGTGCTGCAGGTGACGCAACGACTGATGGTGTGGCTGGTGATGCTGATGGTGAGGGTGCTGCAGGTGATGCAACGGGTGATGGTGCCGCTGGTGATGCCGATGGTGAGGGTGCTGCAGGTGATGCAATGGGTGATGGTGCCACTGGTGATGCCGATGGTGAGGGTGCTGCTGGTGATGCAATGGGTGATGGATCCGCTGGTGATGCCGATGGTGAGGGTGCTGCAGGTGATGCAACGACTGATGGTGGGGCTGGTGATGCCGATGGTGAGGGTGCTGCAGGTGATGCAATGGGTGATGGTGCCGCTGGTGATGCCGATGGTGAGGGTGCTGCTGGTGATGCAATGGGTGATGGATCCGCTGGTGATGCCGATGGTGAGGGTGCTGCAGGTGATGCAACGACTGATGGTGGGGCTGGTGATGCCGATGGTGAGGGTGCTGCAGGTGATGCAATGGGTGATGGTGCCGCTGGTGATGCCGATGGTGAGGGTGCTGCAGGTGATGCAACGGGTGATGGTACGGCGGGTGATGCCGATGGTGAGGGTGCTACAGGTGATGCAATGGGTGATGGTGTCGCTGGTGATGCTGATGGTGAGGGTGCTGCAGGTGATGCAACAGGTGATGGTGCCGCTGGTGATGCCGATGGTGAGGGTGCTGCAGGTGATGCAACGGGTGATGGTGCCACTGGTGATGCCGATGGTGAGGGTGCTGCAGGTGATGCAACGGGTGATGGTGTCGCTGGTGATGCCGATGGTGAGGGTGCTGCGGGTGATGCAATGGGTGATGGTGAGGCTGTTGATGCCGATGGTGAGGGTGCTGCAGGTGATGCAATGCGTGATGGATACGCTGGTGATGCCGATGGTGAGGGTGCTGCAGGTGATGCAACGGGTGATGGTGTGGCTGGTAATGCTGATGGTGAGGGTGCTGCAGGTGATGCAACGGGTGATGGTGCCGCTGGTGATGCCGATGGTGAGGGTGCTGCAGGTGATGCAACGGGTGATGTTGCCGCTGATGATGCCGATGGTGAGGGTGCTGCAGGTGATGCAACGGGTGATGGTGTCGCTGGTGATGCCGATGGTGAGGGTGCTGCAGGTGATGCAACGGGTGATGGTGCCGCTGGTGATGCCGATGGTGAGGGTGCTGCAGGTGATGCAACGGGTGATGGTGCCGCTGGTGATGCCGATGGTGAGGGTGCTGCAGGTGATGCAACGGGTGATGGTGTGGCTGGTGATGCCGATGGTGAGGGTGCTGCAGCTGATGCAACGGGTGATGGTGTCGCTGGTGATGGCAATGGTGAGGGTGCTGCAGGTGATGCAACGGGTGATGGTGTGGCTCGTGATGCCGATGGTGAGGGTGCTGCAGGTGATGCAACGGGTGATGACGCCGCTGGTGATGCCGATGGTGAGGGTGCTGCAGGTGATGCAACGGGTGATGACGCCGCTGGTGATGCCGATGGTGAGGGTGCTGCAGGTGATGCAACGGGTGATGGTGCCGCTGGTGATGCCGATGGTGAGGGTGCTGCAGGTGATGCAACGGGTGATGGTGCCGCTGATGATGCCGATGGTGAGGGTAATGCAGGTGATGCAACGGGTGATGGTGTCGCTGGTGATGCCGATGGTGAGGGTGCTGCAGGTGATGCAACGGGTGATGGTGCCGCTGGTGATGCCGATGGTGAGGGTGCTGCAGGTGATGCAACGGGTGATGACGCCGCTGGTGATGCCGATGGTGAGGGTGCTGCAGGTGATGCAACGGGTGATGTTGCCACTGGTGATGCCGATGGTGAGGGTGCTGCAGGTGATGCAATGGGTGATGGTGCCGCTGGTGACGCCGATGGTGAGGGTGCTGCAGGTGATGGAACGGGTGATGGTGCCGCTGGTGATGCCGATGGTGAGGGTGCTGCAGGTGATGCAACGGGTGATGGTGCCGCGGGTGATGCCGATGGTGAGGGTGCTGCAGGTGATGCAACAGGTGATGGTGCCGCTGGTGATGCCGATGGTGAGGGTGCTGCAGGTGATGCAACGGGTGATGGTGTGGCTGGTGATGCCGATGGTGAGGGTGCTACAGGTGATGCAACGGGTGATGGTGCCGCTGGTGATGCCGATGGTGAGGGTGCTGCAGGTGATGCAATGGGTGATGGTGCCGCTGGTGATGCCGATGGTGAGGGTGCTGCAGGTGATGCAACGGGTGATGGTGTCGCTGGTGATGCCGATGGTGAGGGTGCTGCAGCTGATGCAACGGGTGATGTTGCCGCTGGTGATGCCGATGGTGAGGGTGCTGCAGGTGATGCAACGGGTGATGGTGTGGCTGGTGATGCCGATGGTGAGGGTGCTGCAGGTGATGCAACGGGTGATGGTGTGGCTGGTGATGGCGATGGTGAGGGTGCTGCAGGTGATGCAACGGGTGATGCTGCCGCTGGTGATGCCGATGGTGAGGGTGCTGCAGGTGATGCAACCACTGATGGTGTGGCTGGTGATGCCGATGGTGAGGGTGCTGCAGGTGATGCAATGGGTGATGGTGCCGCTGGTGGTGCCGATGGTGAGGGTGCTGCAGGTGAGGCAATGGGTGATGGTGCCGCTGGTGATGGCGATGGTGAGGGTGCTGCAGGTGATGCAATGGGTGATGGTGTGGCTGGTGATGCCGATGGTGAGGGTGCTGCAGGTGATGCAATGGGTGATGGTGCCGCTGGTGATGCCGATGGTGAGGGTGCTGCAGGTGATGCAATGGGTGATGGTGCCGCTGGTGATGCCGATGGTGAGGGTGCTGCAGGTGATGCAACGGGTGATGGTGTCGCTGGTGATGCCGATGGTGAGGGTGCTGCAGGTGATGCAATGGGTGATGGTGAGGCTGGTGATGCCGATGGTGAGGGTGCTGCAGGTGATGCAATGGGTGATGGTGCCGCTGGTGATGCCGATGGTGAGGGTGCTGCAGGTGATGCAACGGGTGATGGTGCCGCTGGTGATGCCGATGGTGAGGGTGCTGCAGGTGATGCAATGGGTGATGGTGCCGCTGGTGATGCCGATGGTGAGGGTGCTGCAGGTGATGCAATGGGTGATGGATCTGCTGGTGATGCCGATGGTGAGGGTGCTGCAGGTGATGCAATGGGTGATGGTGCCGCTGGTGATGCTGATGGTGAGGTTGCTGCAGGTGATGCAATGGGTGATGGCGCCGCTGGTGATGCCGATGGTGAGGGTGCTGCAGGTGATGCAACGGGTGATGGTGCCGCTGGTGATGCCGTTGGTGAGGGTGCTGTAGGTGATGCAACGGGTGATGGCGCCGCTGGTGATGCCGATGGTGAGGGTGCTGCAGGTGATGCAATGGGTGATGGTGCCGCTGGTGATGCCGATGGTGAGGGTGCTGCAGGTGATGCAACGGGTGATGGTGCCGCTGATGATGCCGATGGTGAGGGTGCTGCAGGTGATGCAATGGGTGATGGTGTGGCTGGTGATGCCGATGGTGAGGGTGCTGCAGGTGATGCAACGGGTGATGGTGTCGCTGGTGATGGCGATGGTGAGGGTGCTGCAGGTGATGCAATGGGTGATGGTGCCGCTGGTGATGCCGATGGTGAGGGTGCTGCAGGTGATGCAACGGGTGATGGTGCCGCTGATGATGCCGATGGTGAGGGTGCTGCAGGTGATGCAATGGGTGATGGTGTGGCTGGTGATGCCGATGGTGAGGGTGCTGCAGGTGATGCAACGGGTGATGGTGTCGCTGGTGATGGCGATGGTGAGGGTGCTGCAGGTGATGCAATGGGTGATGGTGCCGCTGGTGATGCCGATGGTGAGGGTGCTGCAGGTGATGCAATGGGTGATGGATCCGCGGGTGACGCCGATGGTGAGGGTGCTGCAGGTGATGCAACGGGTGATGGTGCCGCTGGTGATGCCGATGGTGAGGGTGCTGCAGGTGATGCAACGGGTGATGGTGTCGCTGGTGATGCCGATGGTGAGGGTGCTGCAGGTGATGCAATGGGTGATGGTGCCGCTGGTGATGCCGATGGTGAGGGTGCTGCAGGTGATGCAACGGGTGATGGTGCCGCTGGTGATGCTGATGGTGAGGGTGCTGCAGGTGATGCAACGGGTGATGGTGCCACTGGTGATGCCGATGGTGAGGGTGCTGCAGGTGATGCACCGGGTGATGGTGCCGCTGGTGATGCCGATGGTGAGGGTGCTGCAGGTGATGCAACGGGTGATGGTGTGGCTGGTGATGCTGATGGTGAGGGTGCTGCAGGTGATGCAATGGGTGATGGTGCCGCTGGTGATGCCGATGGTGAGGGTGCTGCAGGTGATGCAATGGGTGATGGTGCCGCTGGTGATGCCGATGGTGAGGGTGCTGCAGGTGATGCAACGGGTGATGGTGCCGCTGGTGATGCCGATGGTGAGGGTGCTGCAGGTGATGCAACGGGTGATGGCGCCGCTGGTGATGCCGATGGTGAGGGTGCTGTAGGTGATGCAACGGGTGATGGCGCCGCGGGTGACGCCGATGGTGAGGGTGCTGCAGGTGATGCAACGGGTGATGGTGCCGCTGGTGATGCCGATGGTGAGGGTGCTGTAGGTGATGCAACGGGTGATGTTGCCGCTGGTGATGCCGATGGTGAGGGTGCTGCAGGTGATGCAACGGGTGATGGTGCCGCTGGTGATGCCGATGGTGAGGGTGCTGCAGGTGATGCAACGGGTGATGGTGCCGCTGATGATGCCGATGGTGAGGGTGCTGCAGGTGATGCAATGGGTGATGGTGTGGCTGGTGATGCCGATGGTGAGGGTGCTGCAGGTGATGCAACGGGTGATGGTGTCGCTGGTGATGCCGATGGTGAGGGTGCTGCAGGTGATGCAATGGGTGATGGTGCCGCTGGTGATGCCGATGGTGAGGGTGCTGCAGGTGATGCAATGGGTGATGGATCTGCGGGTGACGCCGATGGTGAGGGTGCTGCAGGTGATGCAACGGGTGATGGTGCCGCTGGTGATGCCGATGGTGAGGGTGCTGCAGGTGATGCAACGGGTGATGGTGCCGCTGGTGATGCCGATGGTGAGGGTGCTGCAGGTGATGCAACGGGTGATGGTGCCACTGGTGATGCCGATGGTGAGGGTGCTGCAGGTGATGCAACGGGTGATGGTGCCGCTGGTGATGCCGATGGTGAGGGTGCTGCAGGTGATGCAACGGGTGATGGATCCGCTGGTGATGCTGATGGTGAGGGTGCTGCAGGTGATGCAACGGGTGATGGTGCCGCTGGTGATGCCGATGGTGAGGGTGCTACAGGTGATGCCACGGGTGATGGTGCCGCTGGTGATGCCGATGGTGAGGGTGCTGCAGGTGATGCAACGGGTGACGGTGTGGCTGGTGATGCCGAGGGTGAGGGTGCTGCAGGTGATGCAACAGGCGATGGTGTGGATGGTGATGCCGATGGTGAGGGTGCTGCAGGTGATGCAACGGGTGATGGATCCACTGGTGATGGCGACGGTGAGGGTGCTGCAGGTGATGCAACGGGTGATGGTGCCGCTGCTGATGCCGAGGGTGAGGGTGCTGCAGGTGATGCAACAGGTGATGGATCCACTGCTGATGGCGACGGTGAGGGTTCTGCAGGTGATGCAACAGGCGATGGTGTGGCTGGTGATGCCGATGGTGAGGGTGCTGCAGGTGATGCAATGGGTGATGGTGTGGCTGGTGATGGCGACAGTGAGGGTGCTGCAGGTGATGCAACGGGTGATGGTGCCGCTGCTGATGCCGAGGGTGAGGGTGCTGCAGGTGATGCAACAGGTGATGGATCCACTGGTGATGGCGACGGTGAGGGTGCTGCAGGTGATGCAATGGGTGATGGTGCAGCTGGTGATGCCGATGGTGAGGGTGCTGCAGGTGATGCAATGGGTGATGGTGCCACTGGTGATGCCGATGGTGAGGGTGCTGCAGGTGATGCAACGGGTGATGGCGCCGCTGGTGATGCCGATGGTGAGGGTGCTGCAGGTGATGCAATGGGTGATGGATCAGCTGGTGATGCCGATGGTGAGGGTGCTGCAGGTGATGCAACAGATGATGGTGCCGCTGGTGATGCCGATGGTGAGGGTGCTGCAGGTGATGCAATGGGTGATGGTGCCGCTGGTGATGCTGATGGTGAGGGTGCTGCAGGTGATGCAATGGGTGATGGATCCGCTGGTGATGCCGATGGTGAGGGTGCTGCAGGTGATGCAACGGGTGATGGTGCCGCTGGTGATGCCGTGGGTGAGGGTGCTGTAGGTGATGCAACGGGTGATGGCGCCGCTGGTGATGCCGATGGTGAGGGTGCTGCAGGTGATGCAACGGGTGATGGTGCCGCTGGTGATGCCGATGGTGAGGGTGCTGCAGGTGATGCAACGGGTGATGGTGCCGCTGATGATGCCGATGGTGAGGGTGCTGCAGGTGATGCAACGGGTGATGGTGTGGCTCGTGATGCCGATGGTGAGGGTGCTGCAGGTGATGCAACGGGTGATGGTGCCGCTGGTGATGCCGATGGTGAGGGTGCTGCAGGTGATGCAACGGGTGATGGTGCCGCTGGTGATGCCGATGGTGAGGGTGCTGCAGGTGATGCAACGGGTGATGGTGCCGCTGGTGATGCCGATGGTGAGGGTGCTGCAGGTGATGCAACGGGTGATGGTGCCGCTGCTGATGCCGATGGTGAGGGTGCTGCAGGTGATGCAACGGGTGATGGTGTGGCGGGTGATGCCGATGGTGAGGGTGCTGCAGGTGATGCAACGGGTGATGGTGCCGCTGGTGATGCCGATGGTGAGGGTGCTGCAGGTGATGCAACGGGTGATGGTGCCGCTGGTGATGCCGATGGTGAGGGTGCTGCAGGTGATGCAACGGGTGATGGTGTGGCTGGTGATGCCGATGGTGAGGGAGATGCAACGACTGATGGTGTGGTTGGTGATGCCGATGGTGAGGGTGCTGCAGGTGATGCACCGGGTGATGGTGCCGCTGGTGATGCCGATGGTGAGGGTGCTGCAGGTGATGCAACGGGTGATGGATCCGCTGGTGATGCTGATGGTGAGGGTGCTGCAGGTGATGCAACGGGTGATGGTGCCGCTGGTGATGCCGATGGTGAGGGCGCTGCATGTGATGCAACGGGTGATGGTGCCGCTGCTGATGCCGAGGGTGAGGGTGCTGCAGGTGATGCAACAGGTGATGGATCCACTGGTGATGGCGATGGTGAGGGTGCTGCAGGTGATGCAACAGGCGATGGTGTGGCTGGTGATGCCGATGGTGAGGGTGCTGCAGGTGATGCAATGGGTGATGGTGCCGCTGGTGATGCCGAGGGTGAGGGTGCTGCAGGTGATGCAACAGGCGATGGTGTGGCTGGTGATGCCGATGGTGAGGGTGCTGCAGGTGATGCAACGGGTGATGGATCCACTGGTGATGGCGACGGTGAGGGTGCTGCAGGTGATGCAACGGGTGATGGTGCCGCTGCAGATGCCGAGGGTGAGGGTGCTGCAGGTGATGCAACAGGTGATGGATCCACTGGTGATGGCGACAGTGAGGGTGCTGCAGGTGATACAACAGGCGATGGTGTGGCAGGTGATGCCGATGGTGAGGGTGCTGCAGGTGATGCAACGGGTGATGGATCCACTGGTGATGGCGACGGTGAGGGTGCTGCAGGTGATGCAACGGGTGATGGTGCCGCTGCTGATGCCGAGGCTGAGGGTGCTGCAGGTGATGCAACAGGTGATGGATCCACTGGTGATGGCGACGGTGAGGGTGCTGCAGGTGATGCAACAGGCGATGGTGCCGCTGGTGATGCCGATGGTGAGGGTGCTGCAGGTGATGCAATGGGTGATGGTGCCGCTGGTGATGCCGAGGGTGAGGGTGCTGCAGGTGATGCAACGGGTGATGGTGCCGCTGGTGATGCCGATGGTGAGGGTGCTGCAGGTGATGCAATGGGTGATGGTGTGGCTGGTGATGCCGATGGTGAGGGTGCTGCAGGTGATGCAACGGGTGATGGTGCCGCTGGTGATGCCGATGGTGAGGGTGCTGCAGGTGATACAACGGGTGATGGTGCCGCTGGTGATGCCGATGGTAAGGGTGCTGCAGGTGATGCAACGGGTGATGGTGCCGCTGGTGATGCCGATGGTGAGGGTGCTGCAGGTGATGCAACAGGTGATGGTGCCGCTGGTGATGCCGATGGTGAGGGTGCTGCAGGTGATGCAACGGGTGATGGTGCCGCTGGTGATGCCGATGGTGAGGGTGCTGCAGGTGATGCAACGGGTGATGGTGCCGCTGGTGATGCCGATGGTGAGGGTGCTGCAGGTGATGCAACGGGTGATGGATCCGCTGGTGATGCTGATGGTGAGGGTGCTGCAGGTGATGCAACGGGTGATGGTGCCGCTGGTGATGCCGATGGTGAGGGGGCTGCAGGTGATTCAACGGGCGATGCTGCCGCTGAGGAGGCCAATGGTGAGGGTGCTACAATGTCCCCAGATGGTGATGGCGACACAGAGGCAATACCAGTGATGCCAGTATCACCGCTGCTGGTCCCGCTGCTGCCACTGCTGCTGCTCGATGCTCCCACGCCTGCAGATGGCGATGGTGACACGGAGGCAACACCACCACTGCTGCTGCCACTGCCAGTGTCACTGCTGCTGGTCCCGCTGCTGCCACTGCTGGTGCTCGATGCTCCCACGCCTGCAGATGGCGATGGTGACACGGAGGCAACACCACTGCTGCTGCCACTGCCAGAGCTGCTGCTGCTGGTGCTGCCAGTGTCACTGCTGCTGGTCCCGCTGCTGCCACTGCTGCTGCCCGATGCTCCCACGCCTGCAGATGGCGATGGTGACACAGAGGCAACACCACTGCTGCTGCCACTGCCAGAGCTGCTGCTGCTGGTGCTGCCAGTGTCACCGCTGCTGGTCCCGCTGCTGCCACTGCTGCTGCTTGATGCTCCCACGCCTGCAGATGGCGATGGTGACACGGAGGCAACACTACTGCTGCTGGGGGATGGCATTCCTGGGAATGGTGATGGGGACATCGACGCATCAGGATCGCTACTTGGACTGCTGGAAGATCGTGGCAAAAAGAACAGCATTGAGGTTGGTGATGGTGATGGGGATAGTGATGGGTCACCTTGGTTGTAACCGCTCGGGCTCTGGCTCAATATGGGACTTACGGAAGCTACTGTGGACATGCCACTTGTGCTGCCGCTGGTTGACGTGTAAGGCGAGGCTGGGCCGGATGGAGATGCAGACATCGATGCAAACCCAGTGCTGGATGCAGTGGGGCTGGAGGCAATGCCACTGCTGCTAGTGCCGCTGCTGCCACTGCTGCTGCTGGATGCTCCCACGCCTGCAGATGGCGATGGTGACACGGAGGCAACACCACCACTGCTGCTGCCACTGCCAGTGTCACTGCTGCTGGTCCCGCTGCTGCCACTGCTGGTGCTCGATGCTCCCACGCCTGCAGATGGCGATGGTGACACGGAGGCAACACCACTGCTGCTGCCACTGCCAGAGCTGCTGCTGCTGGTGCTGCCAGTGTCACTGCTGCTGGTCCCGCTGCTGCCACTGCTGCTGCTCGATGCTCCCACGCCTGCAGATGGCGATGGTGACACAGAGGCAACACCACTGCTGCTGCCACTGCCAGAGCTGCTGCTGCTGGTGCTGCCAGTGTCACCGCTGCTGGTCCCGCTGCTGCCACTGCTGCTGCTTGATGCTCCCACGCCTGCAGATGGCGATGGTGACACGGAGGCAACACTACTGCTGCTGGGGGATGGCATTCCTGGGAATGGTGATGGGGACATCGACGCATCAGGATCGCTACTTGGACTGCTGGAAGATCGTGGCAAAAAGAACAGCATTGAGGTTGGTGATGGTGATGGGGATAGTGATGGGTCACCTTGGTTGTAACCGCTCGGGCTCTGGCTCAATATGGGACTTACGGAAGCTACTGTGGACATGCCACTTGTGCTGCCGCTGGTTGACGTGTAAGGCGAGGCTGGGCCGGATGGAGATGCAGACATCGATGCAAACCCAGTGCTGGATGCAGTGGGGCTGGAGGCAATGCCACTGCTGCTAGTGCCGCTGCTGCCACTGCTGCTGCTGGATGCTCCCACGCCTGCAGATGGCGATGGTGACACGGAGGCAACACCACTGCTGCTGCTGGTGCTGCCAGTGTCACCGCTGCTGGTCCCGCTGCTGCCACTGCTGCTGCTCGATGCTCCCACGCCTGCAGATGGCGATGGCGACACAGAGGAGACACCACTGCTACTGCCACTGCCAGAGCTGCTGCTGCTGGTACTGCCAGTGTCACCGCTGCTGGTCCCGCTGCTGCCATTGCTGCTGCTCGATGCTCCCACGCCTGCAGATGGCGATGGAGACACGGAGGAGACACCACTGCTGCTGCCACTGCCAGAGCTGCTGCTGCTGGTGATGCCAGTGTCACTGCTGCTGGTCCCGCTGCTGCCACTGCTGCTGCTCGATGCTCCCACGCCTGCAGATGGCGATGGTGACACGGAGGCAACACCACTGCTGCTGCCACTGCCAGAGCTGCTGGTCCCGCTGCTGGTGCTGCCAGTGTCACTGCTGCTGGTCCCGCTGCTGCCACTGCTGGTGCTCGATGCTCCCACGCCTGCAGATGGCGATGGTGACACGGAGGCAACACCACTGCTGCTGCCACTGCCAGAGCTGCTGCTGCTGGTGCTGCCAGTGTCACTGCTGCTGGTCCCGCTGTGGCCACTGCTGCTGCTCGATGCTCCCACGCCTGCAGATGGCGATGGCGACACGGAGGCAACACCACTGCTGCTGCCACTGCCAGAGCTGCTGGTCCCGCTGCTGGTGCTGCCAGTGTCACTGCTGCTGGTCCCGCTGCTGCCACTGCTGGTGCTCGATGCTCCCACGCCTGCAGATGGCGATGGTGACACGGAGGCAACACCACTGCTGCTGCCACTGCCAGAGCTGCTGCTGCTGGTGCTGCCAGTGTCACCGCTGCTGGTCCCGCTGCTGCCACTGCTGGTGCTTGATGCTCCCACGGCTCCAGATGGAGATGGAGACACGGAGGCAACACCACTGCTGCTGCTGGTGCTGCCAGTGTCACTGCTGCTGGTCCCGCTGCTGCCACTGCTGCTGCTCGATGCTCCCACGCCTGCAGATGGCGATGGTGACACGGAGGCAACACCACTGCTGCTGCCACTGCCAGAGCTGCTGGTGCTGGTGCTGCCAGTGTCAGTGCTGCTGGTCCCGCTGCTGCCACTGCTGGTGCTCGATGCTCCTACGCCTGCAGATGGCGATGGTGACACGGAGGCAACACCACTGCTGCTGCCACTGCCAGAGCTGCTGCTGCTGGTGCTGCCAGTGTCAGTGCTGCTGGTCCCGCTGCTGCCACTGCTGCTGCTCGATGCTCCCACGCCTGCAGATGGCGATGGTGACACGGAGGCAACACCACTGCTGCTGCCACTGCCAGAGCTGCTGGTGCTGGTGCTGCCAGTGTCACCGCTGCTGGTCCCGCTGCTGCTACTGCTGCTGCTCAATGCTCCCACGCCTGCAGATGGCGATGGCGACACGGAGGCAACACCACTGCTGCTGCCACTGCCAGAGCTGCTGCTGCTGGTGCTGCCAGTGTCACTGCTGCTGGTCCCGCTGCTGCCACTGCTGGTGCTCGATGCTCCCACGCCTGCAGATGGCGATGGCGACACGGAGGCAACACCACTGCTGCTGCCACTGCCAGAGCTGCTGCTGCTGGTGCTGCCAGTGTCACCGCTGCTGGTCCCGCTGCTGGTGCTCGATGCTCCCACGCCTGCAGATGGCGATGGTGACACGGAGGCAACACCACTGCTGCTGCCACTGCCAGAGCTGCTGCTGCTGGTGCTGCCAGTGTCACTGCTGCTGGTCCCGCTGCTGCCACTGCTGCTGCTCGATGCTCCCACGCCTGCAGATGGCGATGGTGACACGGAGGCAACACCACTGCTGCTGCCACTGCCAGAGCTGCTGCTGCTGGTGCTGCCAGTGTCACTGCTGCTGGTCCCGCTGCTGCCACTGCTGCTGCTTGATGCTCCCACGCCTGCAGATGGCGATGGTGACACGGAGGCAACACTACTGCTGCTGGGGGATGGCATTCCTGGGAATGGTGATGGGGACATCGACGCATCAGGATCGCTACTTGGACTGCTGGAAGATCGTGGCAAAAAGAACAGCATCGAGGTTGGTGATGGTGATGGGGATAGTGATGGGTCACCTTGGTTGTAACCGCTCGGGCTCTGGCTCAATATGGGACTTACGGAAGCTACTGTGGACATGCCACTTGTGCTGCCGCTGGTTGACGTGTAAGGCGAGGCTGGGCCGGATGGAGATGCAGACATCGATGCAAACCCAGTGCTGGATGCAGTGGGGCTGGAGGCAATGCCACTGCTGCTAGTGCCGCTGCTGCCAGTGCTGCTGCTCGATGCTCCCACGCCTGCAGATGGCGATGGTGACACGGAGGCAACACCACTGCTGCTGCTGGTGCTGCCAGTGTCACTGCTGCTGGTCCCGCTGCTGCCACTGCTGCTGCTCGATGCTCCCACGCCTGCAGATGGCGATGGCGACGCAGAGGAGACACCACTGCTACTGCCACTGCCAGAGCTGCTGCTGCTGGTGCTGCCAGTGTCACCGCTGCTGGTCCCGCTGCTGCCACTGCTGGTGCTTGATGCTCCCACGCCTGCAGATGGCGATGGAGACATGGAGGCAACACCACTGCTGCTGCTGGTGCTGCCAGTGTCACCGCTGCTGGTCCCGCTGCTGCCACTGCTGCTGCTCGATGCTCCCACGCCTGCAGATGGCGATGGCGACACAGAGGAGACACCACTGCTGCTGCCACTGCCAGAGCTGCTGCTGCTGGTGCTGCCAGTGTCACCGCTGCTGGTCCCGCTGCTGCCACTGCTGCTGCTCGATGCTCCCACGCCTGCAGATGGCGATGGTGACACGGAGGCAACACCACTGCTGCTGCCACTGCCAGAGCTGCTGCTGCTGGTGCTGCCAGTGTCACTGCTGCTGGTCCCGCTGCTGCCACTGCTGGTGCTCGATGCTCCTACGCCTGCAGATGGCGATGGCGACACGGAGGCAACACCACTGCTGCTGCCACTGCCAGAGCTGCTGCTGCTGGTGCTGCCAGTGTCACTGCTGCTGGTCCCGCTGCTGCCACTGCTGCTGCTCGATGCTCCCACGCCTGCAGATGGCGATGGTGACACG
Source organism: Eutreptiella sp. 'Long Island Sound 2002' (assembly GCA_964036045.1). Taxonomy (NCBI): domain Eukaryota; phylum Euglenozoa; class Euglenophyceae; order Eutreptiales; family Eutreptiaceae; genus Eutreptiella; species Eutreptiella sp. 'Long Island Sound 2002'. The sequence continues at coordinate 1,811,924 of OZ038398.1, forward strand.
GAGGCAACACCACTGCTGCTGCCACTGCCAGAGCTGCTGGTGCTGGTGCTGCCAGTGTCACCGCTGCTGGTCCCGCTGCTGCTACTGCTGCTGCTCAATGCTCCCACGCCTGCAGATGGCGATGGCGACACGGAGGCAACACCACTGCTGCTGCCACTGCCAGAGCTGCTGCTGCTGGTGCTGCCAGTGTCACTGCTGCTGGTCCCGCTGCTGCCACTGCTGGTGCTCGATGCTCCTACGCCTGCAGATGGCGATGGTGACACGGAGGCAACACCACTGCTGCTGCCACTGCCAGAGCTGCTGCTGCTGGTGCTGCCAGTGTCACCGCTGCTGGTCCCGCTGCTGGTGCTCGATGCTCCCACGCCTGCAGATGGCGATGGTGACACGGAGGCAACACCACTGCTGCTGCCACTGCCAGAGCTGCTGCTGCTGGTGCTGCCAGTGTCACTGCTGCTGGTCCCGCTGCTGCCACTGCTGCTGCTCGATGCTCCCACGCCTGCAGATGGCGATGGTGACACGGAGGCAACACCACTGCTGCTGCCACTGCCAGAGCTGCTGGTGCTGGTGCTGCCAGTGTCACTGCTGCTGGTCCCGCTGCTGCCACTGCTGGTGCTCGATGCTCCCACGCCTGCAGATGGCGATGGTGACACGGAGGCAACACCACTGCTGCTGCCACTGCCAGAGCTGCTGCTGCTGGTGCTGCCGGTGTCACTGCTGCTGGTCTCGCTGCTGCCACTGCTGCTGCTCGATGCTCCCACGCCTGCAGATGGCGATGGTGACACGGAGGCAACACCACTGGTGCTGGATGCTCCCACGCCTGCAGATGGCGATGGTGACACGGAGGCAACACCACTGCTGCTGCCACTGCCAGAGCTGCTGCTGCTGGTGCTGCCAGTGTCACTGCTGCTGGTCCCGCTGCTGCCACTGCTGGTGCTCGATGCTCCCACACCTGCAGATGGCGATGGTGACACGGAGGCAACACCACTGCTGCTGCCACTGCCAGAGCTGCTGCTGCTGGTGCTGCCGGTGTCACTGATGCTGGTCCCGCTGCTGCCACTGCTGCTGCTCGATGCTCCCACGCCTGCAGATGGCGATGGCGACACCGAGGCAACACCACTGCTGCTCGATTCTCCCACGCCTGCAGATGGCGATGGAGACACGGAGGCAACACCACTGCTGCTGCCACTGCCAGAGCTGCTGCTGCTGGTGCTGCCAGTGTCACTGCTGCTGGTCCCGCTGCTGCCACTGCTGCTGCTGGATGCTCCCACGCCTGCAGATGGCGATGGTGACACGGAGGCAACACCACTGCTGCTGCCACTGCCAGAGCTGCTGCTGCTGGTGCTGCCAGTGTCACCGCTGCTGGTCCCGCTGCTGTCACTGCTGGTGCTCGATGCCGCAACGCCTGCAGATGGCGATGGTGACACGGAGGCAACACCACTGGTGCTGGATGCTCCCACGCCTGCAGATGGCGATGGAGACACGGAGGCAACACCACTGCTGCTGCCACTGCCAGAGCTGCTGCTGCTGGTGCTGCCAGTGTCACTGCTGCTGGTCCCGCTGCTGCCACTGCTGCTGCTGGATGCTCCCACGCCTGCAGATGGCGATGGTGACACGGAGGCAACACCACTGCTGCTGCCACTGCCAGAGCTGCTGCTGCTGGTGCTGCCAGTGTCACCGCTGCTGGTCCCGCTGCTGTCACTGCTGCTGCTTGATGCCGCAACGCCTGCAGATGGCGATGGTGAAACGGAGGCAACACCACTGGTGCTCGATGCTCCCAGGCCTGCAGATGGTGATGGAGACACGGAGGCAACACCACTGCTGCTGCCACTGCCAGAGCTGCTGCTGCTGGTGCTGCCAGTGTCACCGCTGCTGGTCCCGCTGCTGCCACTGCTGCTGCTCGATGCTCCCACGCCTGCAGATGGCGATGGTGACACGGAGGCAACACCACTGGTGCTGGATGCTCCCACGCCTGCAGATGGCGATGGAGACACGGAGGCAACACCACTGCTGCTGCCACTGCCAGAGCTGCTGCTGCTGGTGCTGCCAGTGTCACTGCTGCTGGTCCCGCTGCTGCCACTGCTGCTGCTCGATGCTCCCACGCCTGCAGATGGCGATGGTGACACGGAGGCAACACCACTGCTGCTGCCACTGCCAGAGCTGCTGCTGCTGGTGCTGCCAGTGTCACCGCTGTTGGTCCCGCTGCTGCCACTGCTGGTGCTCGACGCTCCCACGCTAGCAGATGGCGATGGTGATACGGAGGCAACACCACTGGTGCTCGATGCTCCCAGGCCTGCAGATGGTGATGGAGACACGGAGGCAACACCACTGCTGCTGCCACTGCCAGAGCTGCTGCTGCTGGTGCTGCCAGTGTCACTGCTGCTGGTGCCGCTGCTGCCACTGCTGCTGCTCGATGATCCCCCGCCTGCAGATGGTGAAGGCGACACGGAGGCAACACCACTGCTGCTGCCACTGCCAGAGCTGCTGCTGCTGGTGCTGCCAGTGTCACCGCTGCTGGTCCCGCTGCTGCCACTGCTGCTGCTCGATGCCCCCACGCCTGCAGATGGCGATGGCGACACGGAGGCAACACCACTGCTGCTGCCACTGCCAGAGCTGCTGCTGCTGGTGCTGCCAGTGTCACCGCTGCTGGTCCCGCTGCTGCCACTGCTGCTGCTCGATGCTCCCACGCCTGCAGATGGCGATGGTGACACGGAGGCAACACCACTGCTGCTGCCACTGCCAGAGCTGCTGCTGCTGGTGCTGCCAGTGTCACCGCTGCTGGTCCCGCTGCTGCCACTGCTGGTGCTCGATGCTCCCACGCCTGCAGATGGCGATGGCGACACGGAGGCAACACCACTGGTGCTCGATGCTCCCACGCCTGCAGATGGCGATGGTGACACGGAGGCAACACCACTGCTGCTGCCACTGCCAGAGCTGCTGCTGCTGGTGATGCCAGTGTCACTGCTGCTGGTCCCGCTGCTGCCACTGCTGCTGCCCGATGCTCCCACGCCTGCAGATGGCGACGGTGACACGGAGGCAACACCACTGCTGCTGCCACTGCCAGAGCTGCTGCTGCTGGTGCTGCCAGTGTCACTGCTGCTGGTCCCGCTGCTGCCACTGCTGGTGCTCGATGCTCCCACGCCTGCAGATGGCGATGGTGACACGGAGGCAACACCACTGCTGCTGCCACTGCCAGAGCTGCTGCTGCTGGTGCTGCCAGTGTCACTGCTGCTGGTCCCGCTGCTGCCACTGCTGCTGCTCGATGCTCCCACGCCTGCAGATGGCGATGGTGACACGGAGGCAACACCACTGCTGCTGCCACTGCCAGAGCTGCTGCTGCTGGTGCTGCCAGTGTCACTGCTGCTGGTCCCGCTGCTGCCACTGCTGGTGCTCGATGCTCCCACGCCTGCAGATGGCGATGGTGACACGGAGGCAACACCACTACTGCTGCCACTGCCAGAGCTGCTGCTGCTGGTGGTGCTGCCAGTGTCACCGCTGCCGGTCCCGCTGCTGCCACTGCTGCTGCTTGATGCTCCCACGCCTGCAGATGGCGATGGCGACACGGATGCAACACCACTGCTGCTGCCACTGCCAGAGCTGCTGCTGCTGGTGCTGCCAGTGTCACCGCTGCTGGTCCCGCTGCTGCCACTGCTGGTGCTCGATGCTCCCACGCCTGCAGATGGCGATGGAGACACGGAGGCAACACCACTGCTGCTGCCACTGCCAGAGCTGCTGCTGCTGGTGCTGCCAGTGTCACCGCTGCTGGTCCCGCTGCTGCCACTGCTGCTGCTCGATGCTCCCACGCCTGCAGATGGCGATGGTGACACGGAGGCAACACTACTGCTGCTGGGGGATGGCATTCCTGGGAATGGTGATGGGGACATGGACGCATCAGGACCGCTACTTGGACTGCTGGAAGATCCCGGCAAAAAGAACAGCATCGAGGTTGGTGATGGTGATGGGGATAGTGATGGGTCACCTTGGTTGTAACCGCTCGGGCTCTGGCTCAATATGGGACTTACGGAAGCTACTGTGGACATGCCACTTGTGCTGCCGCTGGTTGACGTGTAAGGCGAGGCTGGGCCGGATGGAGATGCAGACATCGATGGAAAACCAATGCTAGGTGCAGTGGGGCTGGAGCCAATGCCACTGCTGCTAGTCCCGCTGCTGCCACTGCTGGTGCTCGACGCTCCCACGCCTGCAGATGGCGATGGTGACACGGAGGCAACACCACTGCTGCTGCCACTGCCAGAGCTGCTGCTGCTGGTGCTGCCAGTGTCACTGCTGCTGGTCCCGCCGCTGCCACTGCTGGTGCTCGATGCTCCCACGCCTGCGGATGGCGATGGTGACACGGAGGCAACACCACTGCTGCTGCCACTGCCAGAGCTGCTGCTGCTGGTGCTGCCAGTGTCACCGCTGCTGGTGCCGCTGCTGCCACTGCTGCTGCTCGATGCTCCCACGCCTGCAGATGGCGATGGTGACACGGAGGCAACACCACTGCTGCTGCCACTGCCAGAGCTGCTGCTGCTGGTGCTGCCAGTGTCACTGCTGCTGGTCCCGCTGCTGCCACTGCTGCTGCTCGATGCTCCCACGCCTGCAGATGGCGATGGTGACACGGAGGCAACACCACTGCTGCTGCCACTGCCAGAGCTGCTGCTGCTGGTGCTGCCAGTGTCACTGCTGCTGGTCCCGCTGCTGCCACTGCTGGTGCTTGCTGCTCCCACGCCTGCAGATGGCGATGGCGACACGGAGGCAACACCACTGCTGCTGCCACTGCCAGAGCTGCTGCTGCTGGTGCTGCCAGTGTCACCGCTGCTGGTCCCGCTGCTGCCACTGCTGCTGCTTGATGCTCCCACGCCTGCAGATGGCGATGGTGACACGGAGGCAACACCACTGCTGCTGGGGGATGGCATTCCTGAGAATGGTGATGGGGACATCGACGCATCAGGACCGCTACTTGGACTGCTGGAAGATCCCGGCAAAAAGAACAGCATCGAGGTTGGTGATGGTGATGGGGATAGTGATGGGTCACCTTGGTTGTAACCGCTCGGGCTCTGGCTCAATATGGGACTTACGGAAGCTACTGTGGACATGCCACTTGTGCTGCCGCTGGTTGACGTGTAAGGCGAGGCTGGGCCGGATGGAGATGCAGACATCGATGGAAAACCAATGCTGGGTACAGTGGGGCTGGAGCCAATGCCACTGCTGCTGGTCCCGCTGCTGCCACTGCTGGTGCTCGATGCTCCCACGTCTGCAGATGGCGATGGCGACACGGAGGCAACACCACTGCTGCTGCCACTGCCAGAGCTGCTGCTGCTGGTGCTGCCAGTGTCACCGCTGCTGGTCGGGCTGCTGCCACTGCTGCTGCTTGATGCTCCCACGCCTGCAGATGGCGATGGCGACACGGAGGCAACACCACTGGTGCTCGATGCTCCCACGCCTGCAGATGGCGATGGTGACACGGAGGCAACACCACTGCTGCTGCCACTGCCAGAGCTGCTGCTGCTGGTGCTGCCAGTGTCACTGCTGCTGGTCCCGCTGCTGCCACTGCTGGTGCTCGATGCTGCCACGCCTGCAGATGGCGATGGCGACACGGAGGCAACACCACTGCTGCTGCCACTGCCAGAGCCGCTGCTGCTGGTGCTGCCAGTGTCACTGCTGCTGGTCCCGCTGCTGCCACTGCTGGTGCTCGATGCTGCCACGCCTGCAGATGGCGATGGCGACACGGAGGCAACACCACTGGTGCTCGATGCTCCCACGCCTGCAGATGGCGATGGTGACACGGAGGCAACACCACTGCTGCTGCCACTGCCAGAGCTGCTGCTGCTGGTGCTGCCAGTGTCACCGCTGCTGGTCCCGCTGCTGCCACTGCTGGTGCTCGATGCTCCCACGCCTGCAGATGGCGATGGCGACACGGAGGCAACACCACTGGTGCTCGATGCTCCCACGCCTGCAGATGGCGATGGTGACACGGAGGCAACACCACTGCTGCTGCCACTGCCAGAGCTGCTGCTGCTGGTGCTGCCAGTGTCACTGCTGCTGGTCCCGCTGCTGCCACTGCTGGTGCTCGATGCTCCCACGCCTGCAGATGGCGATGGCGACACGGAGGCAACACCACTGCTGCTGCCACTGCCAGAGCCGCTGCTGCTGGTGCTGCCAGTGTCACTGCTGCTGGTCCCGCTGCTGCCACTGCTGGTGCTCGATGCTCCCACGCCTGCAGATGGCGATGGCGACACGGAGGCAACACCACTGGTGCTCGATGCTCCCACGCCTGCAGATGGCGATGGTGACACGGAGGCAACACCACTGCTGCTTCCACTGCCAGAGCTGCTGCTGCTGCTGCTGCCAGTGTCACCGCTGCTGGTCCCGCTGCTGCCACTGCTTGTGGCCGATGCTCCCACGCCTGCAGATGGCGATGGCGACACGGAGGCAACACCACTGGTGCTCGATGCTCCCACGCCTGCAGATGGCGATGGTGACACGGAGGCAACACCACTGCTGCTGCCACTGCCAGAGCTGCTGCTGCTGGTGCTGCCAGTGTCACTGCTGCTGGTCCCGCTGCTGCCACTGCTGGTGCTCGATGCTCCCACGCCTGCAGATGGCGATGGCGACACGGAGGCAACACCACTGCTGCTGCCACTGCCAGAGCTGCTGCTGCTGGTGCTGCCAGTGTCACTGCTGCTGGTCCCGCTGCTGCCACTGCTGGTGCTCGATGCTGCCACGCCTGCAGATGGCGATGGCGACACGGAGGCAACACCACTGGTGCTCGATGCTCCCACGCCTGCAGATGGCGATGGTGACACGGAGGCAACACCACTGCTGCTTCCACTGCCAGAGCTGCTGCTGCTGGTGCTGCCAGTGTCACCGCTGCTGGTCCCGCTGCTGCCACTGCTGCTGCTCGATGCTCCCACGCCTGCAGATGGCGATGGCGACACGGAGGCAACACCACTGGTGCTCGATGCTCCCACGCCTGCAGATGGCGAAGGCGACACGGAGGCAACACCACTGCTGCTGCCACTGCCAGAGCTGCTGCTGCTGGTGCTGCCAGTGTCACTGCTGCTGGTCCCGCTGCTGCCACTGCTGGTGCTCGATGCTCCCACGCCTGCAGATGGCGATGGTGACACGGAGGCAACACCACTGGCACTCGATGCTCCCACGCCTGCAGATGGCGATGGAGACACGGAGGCAACACCACTGCTGCTGCCACTGCCAGAGCTGCTGCTGCTGGTGCTGCCAGTGTCACCGCTGCTGGTCCCGCTGCTGCCACTGCTGCTGCTCGATGCTCCCACGCCTGCAGATGGCGATGGAGACACGGAGGCAACACCACTGCTGCTGCCACTGCCAGAGCTGCTGCTGCTGGTGCTGCCAGTGTCACTGCTGCTGGTCCCGCTGCTGCCACTGCTGCTGCTCGATGCTCCCACGCCTGCAGATGGCGATGGCGACACGGAGGCAACACCACTGGTGCTCGATGCTCCCACGCCTGCAGATGGCGATGGTGACACGGAGGCAACACCACTGCTGCTGCCACTGCCAGAGCTGCTGCTGCTGGTGCTGCCAGTGTCACCGCTGCTGGTCCCGCTGCTGCCACTGCTGCTGCTCGATGCTCCCACGCCTGCAGATGGCGATGGTGACAAGGAGGCAACACCACTGCTGCTGCCACTGCCAGACCTGCTGCTGCTGGTGCTGCCAGTGTCACCACTGCTGGTCCCGCTGCTGCCACTGCTGGTGCTTGATGCTCCCACGCCTGCAGATGGCGATGGTGACACGGAGGCAACACCACTGCTGCTGCCACTGCCAGAGCTGCTGCTGCTGGTGCTGCCAGTGTCACCGCTGCTGGTCCCGCTGCTGCCACTGCTGCTGCTCGATGCTCCCACGCCTGCAGATGGTGATGGAGACACGGAGGCAACACCACTGCTGCTGCCACTGCCAGAGCTGCTGCTGCTGGTGCTGCCAGTGTCACTGCTGCTGGTGCCGCTGCTGCCACTGCTGCTGCTCGATGATCCCCCGCCTGCAGATGGTGAAGGCGACACGGAGGCAACACCACTGCTGCTGCCACTGCTGGTGCTTGATGCTCCCACGCCTGCAGATGGCGATGGAGACACGGAGGCAACACCACTGCTGCTGCCACTGCCAGAGCTGCTGCTGCTGGTGCTGCCAGTGTCACCGCTGCTGGTTCCGCTGCTGCCACTGCTGCTGCTCGACGCTCCCACGCCTGAAGATGGCGATGGTGACACGGAGGCAACACCACTGGTGCTCGATGCTCCCACGCCTGCAGATGGCGATGGAGACACGGAGGCAACACCACTGCTGCTGCCACTGCCAGAGCTGCTGCTGCTGGTGCTGCCAGTGTCACTGCTGCTGGTCCCGCTGCTGCCACTGCTGCTGCTCGATGCTCCCACGCCTGCAGATGGCGATGGCGACACGGAGGCAACACCACTACTGCTGCCACTGCCAGAGCTGCTGCTGCTGGTGCTGCCAGTGTCACTGCTGCTGGTCCCGCTGCTGCCACTGCTGGTGCTCGATGCTCCCACGCCTGCAGATGGCGATGGAGACACGGAGGCAACACCACTGGTGCTGCCACTGCCAGAGCTGCTGCTGCTGGTGCTGCCAGTGTCACTGCTGCTGGTCCCGCTGCTGCCACTGCTGGTGCTCGATGCTCCCACGCCTGCAGATGGCGATGGAGACACGGAGGCAACACCACTGCTGCTGCCACTGCCAGAGCTGCTGCTGCTGGTGCTGCCAGTGTCACTGCTGCTGGTCCCGCTGCTGCCACTGCTGCTGCTCGATGCTCCCACGCCTGCAGATGGCGATGGCGACACGGAGGCAACACCACTACTGCTGCCACTGCCAGAGCCGCTGCTGCTGGTGCTGCCAGTGTCACCGCTGCTGGTCCCGCTGCTGCCACTGCTGCTGCTCGATGCTCCCACGCCTGCAGATGGCGATGGTGACACGGAGGCAACACTACTGCTGCTGGGGGATGGCATTCCTGGGAATGGTGATGGGGACATCGACGCATCAGGACCGCTACTTGGACTGCTGGAAGATCCCGGCAAAAAGAACAGCATCGAGGTTGGTGATGGTGATGGGGATAGTGATGGGTCACCTTGGTTGTAACCGCTCGGGCTCTGGCTCAATATGGGACTTACGGAAGCTACTGTGGACATGCCACTTGTGCTGCCGCTGGTTGACGTGTAAGGCGAGGCTGGGCCGGATGGAGATGCAGACATCGATGGAAAACCAATGCTGGGTACAGTGGGGCTGGAGCCAATGCCACTGCTGCTAGTCCCGCTGCTGCCACTGCTGGTGCTCGATGCTCCCACGTCTGCAGATGGCGATGGCGACACGGAGGCAACACCACTGGTGCTCGATGCTCCCACGCCTGCAGATGGCGATGGCGACACGGAGGCAACACCACTGCTGCTGCCACTGCCAGAGCTGCTGCTGCTGGTGCTGCCAGTGTCACCGCTGCTGGTCCCGCTGCTGCCACTGCTGGTGCTCGATGCTCCCACGCCTGCAGATGGCGATGGTGACACGGAGGCAACACCACTGCTGCTGCCGCTGCCAGAGCTGCTGCTGCTGGTGCTGCCAGTGTCACTGCTGCTGGTCCCGCTGCTGCCACTGCTGCTGCTCGATGCTCCAACGCCTGCGGATGGCGATGGAGACACGGAGGCAACACCACTGCTGCTGCCACTGCCAGAGCTGCTGCTGCTGGTGCTGCCAGTGTCACTGCTGCTGGTCCCGCTGCTGCCACTGCTGGTGCTCGATGCTCCCACGCCTGCAGATGGCGATGGAGACACGGAGGCAACACCACTGCTGCTGCCACTGCCAGAGCTGCTGCTGCTGGTGCTGCCAGTGTCACTGCTGCTGGTCCCGCTGCTGCCACTGCTGGTGCTCGATGCTCCCACGCCTGCAAATGGTGATGGCGACACGGAGGCAACACCACTGCTGCTGCCACTGCTGGTGCTCGATGCTCCCACGCCTGCAGATGGCGATGGTGACACGGAGGCAACACCACTGCTGCTGCCACTGCCAGAGCTGCTGCTGCTGGTGCTGCCAGTATCACTGCTGCTGGTTCCGCTGCTGCCACTGCTGGTGCTCGATGCTCCCACGCCTGAAGATGGCGATGGTGACACGGAGGCAACACCACTGGTGCTCGATGCTCCCACGCCTGCAGATGGCGATGGAGACACGGAGGCAACACCACTGCTGCTGCCACTGCCAGAGCTGCTGCTGCTGGTGCTGCCAGTGTCACCGCTGCTGGTCCCGCTGCTGCCACTGCTGCTGCTCGATGCTCCCACGCCTGCAGATGGCGATGGTGACACGGAGGCAACACCACTGCTGCTGCCACTGCCAGAGCCGCTGCTGCTGGTGCTGCCAGTGCCACTGCTGCTGGTCCCGCTGCTGCCACTGCTGCTGCTCGATGCTCCCACGCCTGCAGATGGCGATGGTGACACGGAGGCAACACCACTGCTGCTGCCACTGCCAGAGCTGCTGCTGCTGGTGCTGCCAGTGTCACCGCTGCTGGTCCCGCTGCTGCCGCTGCTGGTGCTCGATGCTCCCACGCCTGAAAATGGGGATGGTGACACGGAGGCAATACCACTGGTGCTCGATGCTCCCACGCCTGCAGATGGCGATGGTGACACGGCGGCAACACCACTGCTGCTGCCACTGCCAGAGCTGCTGCTGCTGGTGCTGCCAGTGTCACTGCTGCTGGTCCCGCTGCTGCCACTGCTGCTGCTTGATGCTCCCACGCCTGCAGATGGCGATGGTGACAAGGAGGCAACACCACTGCTGCTGCCACTGCCAGAGCTGCTGCTGCTGGTGCTGCCAGTGTCACTGCTGCTGGTCCCGCTGCTGCCACTGCTGCTGCTCGATGCACCCACGCCTGCAGATGGCGATGGCGACACCGAGGCAACACCACTGCTGCTGCCACTGCCAGAGCTGCTGGTGCTGGTGCTGCCAGTGTCACTGCTGCTGGTCCCGCTGCTGCCACTGCTGCTGCTTGATGCTCCCACGCCTGCAGATGGTGATGGAGACACGGGGGCAACACCACTGCTGCTGCCACTGCCAGAGCTGCTGCTGCTGGTGCTGCCAGTGTCACTGCTGCTGGTCCCGCTGCTGCCACTGCTGGTGCTCGATGCTCCCACGCCTGCAGATGGCGATGGTGACACGGAGGCAACACCACTGCTGCTGCCACTGCCAGAGCTGCTGCTGCTGGTGCTGCCAGTGTCACCGCTGCTGGTCCCGCTGCTGCCACTGCTGGTGCTCGATGCTCCCACGCCTGCAGATGGTGATGGAGACACGGAGGCAACACCACTGCTGCTGCCACTGCCAGAGCTGCTGCTGCTGGTGCTGCCAGTGTCACTGCTGCTGGTGCCGCTGCTGCCACTGCTGCTGCTCGATGATCCCACGCCTGCAGATGGTGAAGGCGACACGGAGGCAACACCACTGCTGCTGCCACTGCTGGTGCTTGATGCTCCCACGCCTGCAGATGGCGATGGAGACACGGAGGCAACACCACTGCTGCTGCCACTGCCAGAGCTGCTGCTGCTGGTGCTGCCAGTGTCACCGCTGCTGGTTCCGCTGCTGCCACTGCTGCTGCTCGACGCTCCCACACCTGAAGATGGCGATGGAGACACGGAGGCAACACCACTGGTGCTCGATGCTCCCACGCCTGCAGATGGCGATGGAGACACGGAGGCAACACCACTGCTGCTGCCACTGCCAGAGCTGCTGCTGCTGGTGCTGCCAGTGTCACTGCTGCTGGTCCCGCTGCTGCCACTGCTGCTGCTCGATGCTCCCACGCCTGCAGATGGCGATGGTGACACGGAGGCAACACCACTACTGCTGCCACTGCCAGAGCTGCTGCTGCTGGTGCTGCCAGTGTCACTGCTGCTGGTCCCGCTGCTGCCACTGCTGGTGCTCGATGCTCCCACGCCTGCAGATGGCGATGGAGACACGGAGGCAACACCACTGCTGCTGCCACTGCCAGAGCTGCTGCTGCTGGTGCTGCCAGTGTCACTGCTGCTGGTCCCGCTGCTGCCACTGCTGCTGCTCGATGCTCCCACGCCTGCAGATGGCGATGGCGACACAGAGGCAACACCACTACTGCTGCCACTGCCAGAGCCGCTGCTGCTGGTGCTGCCAGTGTCACTGCTGCTGGTCCCGCTGCTGCCACTGCTGCTGCTCGATGCTCCCACGCCTGCAGATGGCGATGGTGACACGGAGGCAACACCACTGCTGCTGCCACTGCCGGAGCTGCTGCTGCTGGTGCTGCCATTGTCACCGCTGCTGGTCCCGCTGCTGCCACTGCTGCTGCTCAATGCTCCCACGCCTGCAGATGGCGATGGTGACACGGAGGCAACACTACTGCTGCTGGGGGATGGCATTCCTGGGAATGGTGATGGGGACATCGACGCATCAGGACCGCTACTTGGACTGCTGGAAGATCCCGGCAAAAAGAACAGCATTGAGGTTGGTGATGGTGATGGGGATAGTGATGGGTCACCTTGGTTGTAACCGCTCGGGCTCTGGCTCAATATGGGACTTACGGAAGCTACTGTGGACTTGCCACTTGTGCTGCCGCTGGTTGACGTGTAAGGCGAGGCTGGGCCGGATGGCGATGCAGACATCGATGGAAAACCAATGCTGGGTGCAGTGGGGCTGGAGCCAATGCCACTGCTGCTAGTCCCGCTGCTGCCACTGCTGGTGCTCGATGCTCCCACGCCTGCAGATGGCGATGGCGACACGGAGGCAACACCACTGCTGCTGCCACTGCCAGAGCTGCTGCTGCTGGTGCTGCCAGTGTCACCGCTGCTGGTCCCGCTGCTGCCACTGCTGGTGCTCGATGCTCCCACGCCTGCAGATGGCGATGGTGACACGGAGGCAACACCACTGCTGCTGCCACTGCCAGAGCTGCTGCTGCTGGTGCTGCCAGTGTCACTGCTGCTGGTCCCGCTGCTGCCACTGCTGCTGCTCGATGCTCCCACGCCTGCAGATGGCGATGGAGACACGGAGGCAACACCACTGCTGCTGCCAGTGCCAGAGCTGCTGCTGCTGGTGCTGCCAGTGTCACTGCTGCTGGTCCCGCTGCTGCCACTGCTGGTGCTCGATGCTCCCACGCCTGCAGATGGTGATGGCGACACGGAGGCAACACCACTGCTGCTGCCACTGCTGGTGCTCGATGCTCCCAAGCCTGCAGATGGCGATGGTGACACGGAGGCAACACCACTGCTGCTGCCACTGCCAGAGCTGCTGCTGCTGGTGCTGCCAGTGTCACCGCTGCTGGTTCCGCTGCTGCCACTGCTGCTGCTCGATGCTCCCACGCCTGAAGATGGCGATGGTGACACGGAGGCAACACCACTGGTGCTCGATGCTCCCACGCCTGCAGATGGCGATGGAGACACGGAGGCAACACCACTGCTGCTGCCACTGCCAGAGCTACTGCTGCTGGTGCTGCCAGTGTCACCGCTGCTGGTCCCGCTGCTGCCACTGCTGCTGCTCGATGCTCCCACGCCTGCAGATGGCGATGGTGACACGGAGGCAACACCACTGCTGCTGCCACTGCCAGAGCTGCTGCTGCTGGTGCTGCCAGTGTCACCGCTGCTGGTCCCGCTGCTGCCACTGCTGGTGCTCGATGCTCCCACGCCTGCAGATGGCGATGGCGACACGGAGGCAACACCACTGCTGCTGCCACTGCTGGTGCTCGATGCTCCCACGCCTGCAGATGGCGATGGTGACACGGAGGCAACACCACTGCTGCTGCCACTGCCAGAGCTGCTGCTGCTGGTGCTGCCAGTGTCACCGCTGCTGGTCCCGCTGCTGCCACTGCTGCTGCTCGATGCTCCCACGCCTGCAGATGGCGATGGAGACACGGAGGCAACACCACTGCTGCTGCCACTGCCAGAGCTGCTGCTGCTGGTGCTGCCAGTGTCACCGCTGCTGGTCCCGCTGCTGCCACTGCTGCTGCTCGATGCTCCCACGCCTGCAGATGGCGAGGGCGACACAGAGGCAACACCACTGCTGCTGCCACTGCCAGAGCTGCTGCTGCTGGTGCTGCCAGTGTCACCGCTGCTGGTCCCGCTGCTGCCACTGCTGCTGCTCGATGCTCCCACGCCTGCAGATGGGGATGGAGACACGGAGGCAACACCACTGCTGCTGCCACTGCCAGAGCTGCTGCTGCTGGTGCTGCCAGTGTCACCGCTGCTGGTCCCGCTGCTGCCACTGCTGCTGCTCGATGCTCCCACGCCTGCAGATGGCGATGGTGACACGGAGGCAACACCACTGCTGCTGGGGGATGGCATTCCTGGGAATGGTGATGGGGACATCGACGCATCAGGACCGCTACTTGGACTGCTGGAAGATCCCGGCAAAAAGAACAGCATCGAGGTTGGTGATGGTGATGGGGATAGTGATGGGTCACCTTGGTTGTAACCGCTCGGGCTCTGGCTCAATATGGGACTTACGGAAGCTACTGTGGACATGCCACTTGTGCTGCCGCTGGTTGACGTGTAAGGCGAGGCTGGGCCGGATGGAGATGCAGACATCGATGCAAAACCAATGCTGGATGCAGTGGGGCTGGAGCCAATGCCACTGCTGCTAGTTCCGCTGCTGCCACTGCTGGTGCTCGATGCTCCCACGCCTGCAGATGGCGATGGAGACACAGAGGCAACACCACTGCTGCTGCCACTGCCAGAGCTGCTGCTGCTGGTGCTGCCAGTGTCACCGCTGCTGGTCCCGCTGCTGCCACTGCTGCTGCTCGATGCTCCCACGCCTGCAGATGGCGATGGTGACACGGAGGCAACACCACTGCTGCTGCCACTGCCAGAGCTGCTGCTGGTGCTGCCAGTGTCACCGCTGCTGGTCCCGCTGCTGCCACTGCTGCTGCTCGATGCTCCCACGCCTGCAGATGGCGATGGAGACACAGAGGCAACACCACTGCTGCTGCCACTGCCAGAGCTGCTGCTGCTGGTGCTGCCAGTGTCACCGCTGCTGGTCCCGCTGCTGCCACTGCTGCTGCTCGATGCTCCAACACCTGCAGATGGCGATGGTGACACGGAGGCAACACCACTGCTGCTGCCACTGCCAGAGCTGCTGCTGCTGGTGCTGCCAGTGTCACCGCTGCTGGTCCCGCTGCTGCCACTGCTGCTGCTCGATGCTCCCACACCTGAAGATGGCGATGGTGACACGAAGGCAACACCACCGGTGCTCGATGCTCCCACGCCTGCAGATGGCGATGGAGACACGGAGGCAACACCACTGCTGCTGCCACTGCCAGAGCTGCTGCTGCTGGTGCTGCCAGTGTCACCGCTGCTGATCCCACTGCTGCCACTGCTGCTGCTCGATGCTCCCAGGCCTGCAGATGGTGATGGTGACACGGAGGCAACACCACTGCTGCTGCCACTGCCAGAGCTGCTGCTGCTGGTGCTGCCAGTGTCACCGCTGCTGGTCCCGCTGCTGCCACTGCTGGTGCTTGATGCTCCCACACCTGAAGATGGCGATGGTGACACGGAGGCAACACCACCGGTGCTCGATGCTCCCACGCCTGCAGATGGCGATGGAGACACGGAGGCAACACCACTGCTGCTGCCACTGCCAGAGCTGCTGCTGCTGGTGCTGCCAGTGTCACCGCTGCTGATCCCACTGCTGCCACTGCTGCTGCTCGATGCTCCAACGCCTGCAGATGGCGATGGTGACACGGAGGCAACACCACTGCTGCTGCCACTGCCAGAGCTGCTGCTGCTGGTGCTGCCAGTGTCACCGCTGCTGGTCCCGCTGCTGCCACTGCTGCTGCTTGATGCTCCCACACCTGAAGATGGCGATGGTGACACGGAGGCAACACCACCGGTGCTCGATGCTCCCACGCCTGCAGATGGCGATGGAGACACGGAGGCAACACCACTGCTGCTGCCACTGCCAGAGCTGCTGCTGCTGGTGCTGCCAGTGTCACCGCTGCTGGTCCCGCTGCTGCCACTGCTGCTGCTCGATGCTCCAACGCCTGCAGATGGCGATGGTGACACGGAGGCAACACCACTGCTGCTGCCACTGCCAGAGCTGCTGCTGCTGGTACTGCCAGTGTCACTGCTGCTGGTCCCGCTGCTGCCACTGCTGCTGCTCGATGCTCCAACGCCTGCAGATGGCGATGGTGACACGGAGGCAACACCACTGCTGCTGCCACTGCCAGAGCTGCTGCTGCTGGTGCTGCCAGTGTCACCGCTGCTGGTCCCGCTGCTGCCACTGCTGCTGCTCGATGCTCCCACACCTGAAGATGGCGATGGTGACACGGAGGCAACACCACCGGTGCTCGATGCTCCCACGCCTGCAGATGGCGATGGAGACACGGAGGCAACACCACTGCTGCTGCCACTGCCAGAGCTGCTGCTGCTGGTGCTGCCAGTGTCACCGCTGCTGGTCGCGCTGCTGTCACTGCTGCTGCTCGATGCTCCCACGCCTGCAGATGGCGATGGAGACACGGAGGCAACACCACTGCTGCTGCCACTGCCAGAGCTGCTGCTGCTGGTGCTGCCAGTGTCACCGCTGCTGGTCCCGCTGCTGCCACTGCTGGTGCTCGATGCTCCCACGCCTGCAGATGGCGATGGTGACACGGAGGCAACACCACTGCTGCTGCCACTGCCAGAGCTGCTGCTGCTGCTGCTGCCAGTGTCACCGCTGCTGGTCCCGCTGCTGCCACTGCTGCTGCTCGATGCTCCCACGCCTGCAGATGGCGATGGTGACACGGAGGCAACACCACTGCTGCTGCCACTGCCAGAGCTGCTGCTGCTGGTGCTGCCAGTGCCACCGCTGCTGGTCCCGCTGCTGCCACTGCTGCTGCTCGATGCTCCCACGCCTGCAGATGGCGATGGCGACACGGAGGCAACACCACTGCTGCTGCCACTGCCAGAGCTGCTGCTGCTGGTGCTGCCAGTGCCACCGCTGCTGCCCCCGCTGCTGCCACCGCTGCTGCTCGATGCTCCCACGCCTGCAGATGGCGATGGTGACACGGAGGCAACACCACTGCTGCTGGGGGATGGCATTCCTGGGAATGGTGATGGGGACATCGACGCATCAGGACTGCTACTTGGACTGCTGGAAGATCGCGGCAAAAAGAACAGCATCGAGGTTGGTGATGGTGATGGGGATAGTGATGGGTCACCTTGGTTGTAACCGCTTGGGCTCTGGCTCAATATGGGACTCACGGAAGCTACTGTGGACATGCCACTTGTGCTGCCGCTGGTTGACGTGTAAGGCGAGGCTGCGCCGGATGGAGATGCAGACATCGATGGAAAACCAATGCTGGATGCAGTGGGGCTGGAGCCAATGCCACTGCTGCTAGTCCCGCTGCTGCCACTGCTGGTGCTCGATGCTCCCACGCCTGCAGATGGCGATGGCGACACGGAGGCAACACCACTGCTGCTGCCACTGCCAGAGCTGCTGCTGCTGGTGCTGCCAGTGTCACCGCTGCTGGTCCCGCTGCTGCCACTGCT
Source organism: Eutreptiella sp. 'Long Island Sound 2002' (assembly GCA_964036045.1). Lineage (NCBI taxonomy): Eukaryota > Euglenozoa > Euglenophyceae > Eutreptiales > Eutreptiaceae > Eutreptiella > Eutreptiella sp. 'Long Island Sound 2002'. Next base: position 1,829,404 of record OZ038398.1, read on the forward strand.
GCTGCTCGATGCTCCCACGCCTGCAGATGGTGATGGTGACACGGAGGCAACACCACTGCTGCTGCCACTGCCAGAGCTGCTGCTGCTGGTGCTGCCAGTGTCACCGCTGCTGGTCCCGCTGCTGCCACTGCTGGTGCTTGATGCTCCCACGCCTGCAGATGATGATGGCGACACGGAGGCAACACCACTGCTGCTGCCACTGCCAGAGCTGCTGCTGCTGGTGCTGCCAGTGTCACCGCTGCTGGTCCCGCTGCTGCCACTGCTGCTGCTCGATGCTCCCACGCCTGCAGATGGCGATGGTGACACGGAGGCAACACCACTGCTGCTGCCACTGCCAGAGCTGCTGCTGCTGGTGCTGCCAGTGTCACCGCTGCTGGTCCCGCTGCTGCCACTGCTGGTGCTCGATGCTCCCACACCTGAAGATGGCGATGGTGACACGGAGGCAACACCACCGGTGCTCGATGCTCCCACGCCTGCAGATGGCGATGGTGACACGGAGGCAACACCACTGCTGCTGCCACTGCCAGAGCTGCTGCTGCTGGTGCTGCCAGTGTCACCGCTGCTGGTCCCGCTGCTGCCACTGCTGCTGCTCAATGCTCCCACGCCTGCAGATGGTGATGGTGACACGGAGGCAACACCACTGCTGCTGCCACTGCCAGAGCTGCTGCTGCTGGTGCTGCCAGTGTCACCGCTGCTGGTCCCGCTGCTGCCACTGCTGCTGCTCGATGCTCCCACGCCTGCAGATGGCGATGGAGACACGGAGGCAACACCACTGCTGCTGCCACTGCCAGAGCTGCTGCTGCTGGTGCTGCCAGTGTCACTGCTGCTGGTCCCGCTGCTGCCACTGCTGGTGCTCGATGCTCCCACGCCTGCAGATGGCGATGGTGACACGGAGGCAACACCACTGCTGCTGCCACTGCCAGAGCTGCTGCTGCTGGTGCTGCCAGTGTCACCGCTGCTGGTCCCGCTGCTGCCACTGCTGCTGCTCGATGCTCCCACACCTGCAGATGGCGATGGTGACACGGAGGCAACACCACTGCTGCTGCCACTGCCAGAGCTGCTGCTGCTGGTGCTGCCAGTGTCACCGCTGCTGGTCCCGCTGCTGCCACTGCTGGTGCTCGATGCTCCCACGCCTGCAGATGGCGATGGAGACACGGAGGCAACACCACTGCTGCTGCCACTGCCAGAGCTGCTGCTGCTGGTGCTGCCAGTGTCACTGCTGCTGGTCCCGCTGCTGCCACTGCTGCTGCTCGATGCTCCCACGCCTGCAGATGGCGATGGAGACACGGAGGCAACACCACTGCTGCTGCCACTGCCAGAGCTGCTGCTGCTGGTGCTGCCGGTGTCACCGCTGCTGGTCCCGCTGCTGCCACTGCTGCTGCTCGATGCTCCCACACCTGAAGATGGCGATGGTGACACGGAGGCAACACCACCGGTGCTCGAGGCTCCCACGCCTGCAGATGGCGATGGTGACACGGAGGCAACACCACTGCTGCTGCCACTGCCAGAGCTGCTGCTGCTGGTGCTGCCAGTGTCACCGCTGCTGGTCCCGCTGCTGCCACTGCTGCTGCTCGATGCTCCCACGCCTGCAGATGGTGATGGTGACACGGAGGCAACACCACTGCTGCTGCCACTGCCAGAGCTGCTGCTGCTGGTGCTGCCAGTGTCACCGCTGCTGGTCCCGCTGCTGCCACTGCTGGTGCTCGATGCTCCCACGCCTGCAGATGGCGATGGTGACACGGAGGCAACACCACTGCTGCTGCCACTGCCAGAGCTGCTGCTGCTGGTGCTGCCAGTGTCACCGCTGCTGGTCCCGCTGCTGCCACTGCTGCTGCTCGATGCTCCCACGCCTGCAGATGGCGATGGAGACACGGAGGCAACACCACTGCTGCTGCCACTGCCAGAGCTGCTGCTGCTGGTGCTGCCAGTGTCACCGCTGCTGGTCCCGCTGCTGCCACTGCTGCTGCTCGATGCTCCCACGCCTGCAGATGGCGATGGTGACACGGAGGCAACACCACTGCTGCTGCCACTGCCAGAGCTGCTGCTGCTGGTGCTGCCAGTGCCACCGCTGCTGGTCCCGCTGCTGCCACTGCTGCTGCTCGATGCTCCCACGCCTGCAGATGGCGATGGAGACACGGAGGCAACACCACTGCTGCTGCCACTGCCAGAGCTGCTGCTGCTGGTGCTGCCAGTGCCACCGCTGCTGGTCCCGCTGCTGCCACCGCTGCTGCTCGATGCTCCCACGCCTGCAGATGGCGATGGTGACACAGAGGCAACACCACTGCTGCTGCCACTGCCAGAGCTGCTGCTGCTGGTGCTGCCAGTGCCACCGCTGCTGGTCCCGCTGCTGCCACTGCTGCTGCTCGATGCTCCCACGCCTGCAGATGGCGATGGAGACACGGAGGCAACACCACTGCTGCTGCCACTGCCAGAGCTGCTGCTGCTGGTGCTGCCAGTGTCACCGCTGCTGGTCCCGCTGCTGCCACTGCTGCCGCTCGATGCTCCCACGCCTGCAGATGGCGATGGTGACACGGAGGCAACACCACTGCTGCTGGGGGATGGCATTCCTGGGAATGGTGATGGGGACATCGACGCATCAGGACCGCTACTTGGACTGCTGGAAGATCGCGGCAAAAAGAACAGCATCGAGGTTGGTGATGGTGATGGGGATAGTGATGGGTCACCTTGGTTGTAACCGCTCGGGCTCTGGCTCAATATGGGACTTACAGAAGCTACTGTGGACATGCCACTTGTGCTGCCGCTGGTTGACGTGTAAGGCGAGGCTGGGCCGGATGGAGATGCAGACATCGATGGAAAACCAATGCTGGATGCAGTGGGGCTGGAGCCAATGCCACTGCTGCTAGTCCCGCTGCTGCCACTGCTGCTGCTCGATGCTCCCACGCCTGCAGATGGCGATGGCGACACGGAGGCAACACCACTGCTGCTGCCACTGCCAGAGCTGCTGCTGCTGGTGCTGCCAGTGTCACCGCTGCTGGTCCCGCTGCTGCCACTGCTGCTGCTCGATGCTCCAACGCCTGCAGATGGTGATGGTGACACGGAGGCAACACCACTGCTGCTGCCACTGCCAGAGCTGCTGCTGCTGGTGCTGCCAGTGTCACCGCTGCTGGTCCCGCTGCTGCCACTGCTGGTGCTTGATGCTCCCACGCCTGCAGATGGTGATGGCGACACGGAGGCAACACCACTGCTGCTGCCACTGCCAGAGTTGCTGCTGCTGGTGCTGCCAGTGTCACCGCTGCTGGTCCCGCTGCTGCCACTGCTGCTGCTCGATGCTCCCACGCCTGCAGATGGCGATGGTGACACGGAGGCAACACCACTGCTGCTGCCACTGCCAGAGCTGCTGCTGCTGGTGCTGCCAGTGTCACCGCTGCTGGTCCCGCTGCTGCCACTGCTGGTGCTCGATGCTCCCACGCCTGCAGATGGCGATGGTGACACGGAGGCAACACCACTGCTGCTGCCACTGCCAGAGCTGCTGCTGCTGGTGCTGCCAGTGTCACCGCTGCTGGTCCCGCTGCTGCCACTGCTGCTGCTCGATGCTCCCACGCCTGCAGATGGCGATGGTGACACGGAGGCAACACCACTGCTGCTGCCACTGCCAGAGCTGCTGCTGCTGGTGCTGCCAGTGTCACCGCTGCTGGTCCCGCTGCTGCCACTGCTGCTGCTCGATGCTCCCACGCCTGCAGATGGCGATGGTGACACGGAGGCAACACCACTGCTGCTGCCACTGCCAGAGCTGCTGCTGCTGGTGCTGCCAGTGCCACCGCTGCTGGTCCCGCTGCTGCCACTGCGGCTGCTCGATGCTCCCACGCCTGCAGATGGCGATGGAGACACGGAGGCAACACCACTGCTGCTGCCACTGCCAGAGCTGCTGCTGCTGGTGCTGCCAGTGCCACCGCTGCTGGTCCCGCTGCTGCCACCGCTGCTGCTCGATGCTCCCACGCCTGCAGATGGCGATGGTGAAACAGAGGCAACACCACTGCTGCTGCCACTGCCAGAGCTGCTGCTGCTGGTGCTGCCAGTGTCACCGCTGCTGGTCCCGCTGCTGCCACTGCTGGTGCTCGATGCTCCCACGCCTGCAGATGGTGATGGTGACACGGAGGCAACACCACTGCTGCTGCCACTGCCAGAGCTGCTGCTGCTGGTGCTGCCAGTGTCACCGCTGCTGGTCCCACTGCTGCCACTGCTGGTGCTTGATGCTCCCACGCCTGCAGATGGCGATGGAGACACGGAGGCAACACCACTGCTGCCGCCACTGCCAGAGCTGCTGCTGCTGGTGCTGCCGGTGTCACCGCTGCTGGTCCCGCTGCTGCCACTGCTGCTGCTCGATGCTCCCACGCCTGCAGATGGCGATGGAGACACGGAGGCAACACCACTGCTGCTGCCACTGCCAGAGCTGCTGCTGCTGCTGCTGCCAGTGTCACTGCTGCTGGTCCCGCTGCTGCCACTGCTGGTGCTCGATGCTCCCACGCCTGCAGATGGCGATGGAGACACAGAGGCAACACCACTACTGCTGCCACTGCCAGAGCTGCTGCTGCTGGTGCTGCCAGTGTCACCGCTGCTGGTCCCGCTGCTGCCACTGCTGCTGCTCGATGCTCCCACGCCTGCAGATGGCGATGGTGACACGGAGGCAACACCACTGCTGCTGCCACTGCCAGAGCTGCTGCTGCTGGTGCTGCCAGTGTCACCGCTGCTGGTCCCGCTGCTGCCACTGCTGCTGCTTGATGCTCCCACGCCTGCAGATGGCGATGGAGACACGGAGGCAACACCACTGCTGCTGCCACTGCCAGAGCTGCTGCTGCTGGTGCTGCCAGTGTCACCGCTGCTGGTCCCGCTGCTGCCACTGCTGCTGCTTGATGCTCCCACGCCTGCAGATGGCGATGGAGACACGGAGGCAACACCACTGCTGCCGCCACTGCCGGAGCTGCTGCTGCTGGTGCTGCCAGTGTCACCGCTGCTGGTCCCGCTGCTGCCACTGCTGCTGCTCGATGCTCCCACGCCTGCAGATGGCGATGGAGACACGGAGGCAACACTACTGCTGCTGGGGGATGGCATTCCTGGGAATGGTGATGGGGACATCGACGCATCAGGACCGCTACCTGGACTGCTGGAAGATCGCGGCAAAAAGAACAGCATCGTGGTTGGTGATGGTGATGGGGATAGTGATGGGTCACCTTGGTTGTAACCGCTCGGGCTCTGGCTCAATATGGGACTTACAGAAGCTACTGTGGACATGCCACTTGTGCTGCCGCTGGTTGACGTGTAAGGCGAGGTTGGGCCGGATGGAGATGCAGACATCGATGGAAAACCAATGCTGGATGCAGTGGGGCTGGAGCCAATGCCACTGCTGCTAGTCCCGCTGCTGCCAGTGCTGCTGCTCGATGCTCCCACGCCTGCAGATGGCGATGGTGACACGGAGGCAACACCACTGCTGCTGCCACTGCCAGAGCTGCTGCTGCTGGTGCTGCCAGTGTCACTGCTGCTGGTCCCGCTGCTGCCACTGCTGCTGCTTGATGCTCCCACGCCTGCAGATGGCGATGGAGACACAGAGGCAACACCACTACTGCTGCCACTGCCAGAGCTGCTGCTGCTGGTGCTGCCAGTGTCACCGCTGCTGGTCCCGCTGCTGCCACTGCTGCTGCTCGATGCTCCCACGCCTGCAGATGGCGATGGTGACACGGAGGCAACACCACTGCTGCTGCCACTGCCAGAGCTGCTGCTGCTGGTGCTGCCAGTGTCACCGCTGCTGGTCCCGCTGCTGCCACTGCTGCTGCTTGATGCTCCCACGCCTGCAGATGGCGATGGAGACACGGAGGCAACACCACTGCTGCTGCCACTGCCAGAGCTGCTGCTGCTGGTGCTGCCAGTGTCACCGCTGCTGGTCCCGCTGCTGCCACTGCTGCTGCTCGATGCTCCCACGCCTGCAGATGGCGATGGAGACACGGAGGCAACACCACTGCTGCCGCCACTGCCGGAGCTGCTGCTGCTGGTGCTGCCAGTGTCACCGCTGCTGGTCCCGCTGCTGCCACTGCTGCTGCTCGATGCTCCCACGCCTGCAGATGGCGATGGAGACACGGAGGCAACACTACTGCTGCTGGGGGATGGCATTCCTGGGAATGGTGATGGGGACATCGACGCATCAGGACCGCTACCTGGACTGCTGGAAGATCGCGGCAAAAAGAACAGCATCGAGGTTGGTGATGGTGATGGGGATAGTGATGGGTCACCTTGGTTGTAACCGCTCGGGCTCTGGCTCAATATGGGACTTACAGAAGCTACTGTGGACATGCCACTTGTGCTGCCGCTGGTTGACGTGTAAGGCGAGGTTGGGCCGGATGGAGATGCAGACATCGATGGAAAACCAATGCTGGATGCAGTGGGGCTGGAGCCAATGCCACTGCTGCTAGTCCCGCTGCTGCCAGTGCTGCTGCTCGATGCTCCCACGCCTGCAGATGGCGATGGTGACACGGAGGCAACACCACTGCTGCTGCCACTGCCAGAGCTGCTGCTGCTGGTGCTGCCAGTGTCACTGCTGCTGGTCCCGCTGCTGCCACTGCTGCTGCTTGATGCTCCCACGCCTGCAGATGCCGATGGTGACACGGAGGCAACACCACTGGTGCTTGATGCTCCCACGCCTGCAGATGGCGATGGAGACACGGAGGCAACACCACTGCTGCTGCCACTGCCAGAGCTGCTGCTGGTGGTGCTGCCAGTGTCACCGCTGCTGGTCCCGCCGCTGCCACTGCTGCTGCTCGATGCTCCCACGCCTGCAGATGGCGATGGCGACACGGAGGCAACACCACTGCTGCTGCCACTGCCAGAGCTGCTGCTGCTGGTGCTGCCAGTGTCACTGCTGCTGGTCCCGCTGCTGCCACTGCTGCTGCTCGATGATCCCACGCCTGCAGATGGCGATGGTGACACGGAGGCAACACCACTGCTGCTGCCACTGCCAGAGCTGCTGCTGCTGGTGCTGCCAGTGTCACTGCTGCTGGTCCCGCTGCTGCCACTGCTGCTGCTTGATGCTCCCACGCCTGCAGATGCCGATGGTGACACGGAGGCAACACCACTGGTGCTCGATGCTCCCACGCCTGCAGATGGCGATGGAGACACGGAGGCAACACCACTGCTGCTGCCACTGCCAGAGCTGCTGCTGCTGGTGCTGCCAGTGTCACCGCTGCTGGTCCCGCCGCTGCCACTGCTGCTGCTCGATGCTCCCACGCCTGCAGATGGCGATGGCGACACGGAGGCAACACCACTGCTGCTGCCACTGCCAGAGCTGCTGCTGCTGGTGCTGCCAGTGTCACCGCTGCTGGTCCCGCTGCTGCCACTGCTGCTGCTCGATGCTCCCACGCCTGCAGATGGTGATGGTGACACGGAGGCAACACCACTGCTGCTGCCACTGCCAGAGCTGCTGCTGCTGGTGCTGCCAGTGTCACCGCTGCTGGTCCCGCTGCTGCCACTGCTGGTGCTCGATGCTCCCACGCCTGCAGATGGCGATGGAGACACGGAGGCAACACCACTGCTGCCGCCACTGCCAGAGCTGCTGCTGCTGGTGCTGCCAGTGTCACCGCTGCTGGTCCCGCTGCTGCCACTGCTGCTGCTCGATGCTCCCACGCCTGCAGATGGCGATGGTGACACAGAGGCAACACTACTGCTGCTGGGGGATGGCATTCCTGGGAATGGTGATGGGGACATCGACGCATCAGGACCGCTACTTGGACTGCTGGAAGATCCCGGCAAAAAGAACAGCATCGAGGTTGGTGATGGTGATGGGGATAGTGATGGGTCACCTTGGTTGTAACCGCTCGGGCTCTGGCTCAATATGGGACTTACGGAAGCTACTGTGGACATGCCACTTGTGCTGCCGCTGGTTGACGTGTAAGGCGAGGTTGGGCCGGATGGGGTTGCAGAAAACGATGGAAAACCAATGCTGGATGCAGTGGGGCTGGAGCCAATGCCACTGCTGCTAGTCCCGCTGCTGGCACTGCTGGTGCTCGATGCTCCCACGCCTGCAGATGGCGATGGCGACACGGAGGCAACACCACTGCTGCTGCCACTGCCAGAGCTGCTGCTGCTGGTGCTGCCAGTGTCACCGCTGCTGGTCCCGCTGCTGCCACTGCTGCTGCTCGATGCTCCCACGCCTGCAGATGGCGATGGCGACACGGAGGCAACACCACTGCTGCTGCCACTGCCAGAGCTGCTGCTGCTGGTGCTGCCAGTGTCACCGCTGCTGGTCCCGCTGCTGCCACTGCTGCTCGATGCTCCCACGCCTGCAGATGGCGATGGTGACACGGAGGCAACACCACTGCTGCTGCCACTGCCAGAGCTGCTGCTGCTGGTGCTGCCAGTGTCACCGCTGCTGGTCCCGCTGCTGCCACTGCTGCTGCTCGATGCTCCCACGCCTGCAGATGGCGATGGTGACACGGAGGCAACACCACTGGTGCTTGATGCTCCCACGCCTGCAGATGGCAATGGAGACACGGAGGCAACACCACTGCTGCTGCCACTGCCAGAGCTGCTGCTGCTGGTGCTGCCAGTGTCACTGCTGCTGGTCCCGCTGCTGCCACTGCTGCTGCTCGATGCTCCCACGCCTGCAGATGGCGATGGAGACACGGAGGCAACACCACTGCTGCTGCCACTGCCAGAGCTGCTGCTGCTGGTGCTGCCAGTGTCACTGCTGCTGGTCCCGCTGCTGCCACTGCTGCTGCTCGATGCTCCCACGCCTGCAGATGGCGATGGAGACACGGAGGCAACACCACTGCTGCTGCCACTGCCAGAGCTGCTGCTGCTGGTGCTGCCAGTGTCACCGATGCTGGTCCCGCTGCTGCCACTGCTGCTGCTCGAAGCTCCCACGCCTGCAGATGGCGATGGAGACACGGAGGCAACACCACTGGTGCTCGATGCTCCCACGCCTGCAGATGGCGATGGCGACACGGAGGCAACACCACTGCTGCTGCCACTGCCAGAGCTGCTGCTGCTGGTGCTGCCAGTGTCACCATTGCTGGTCCCGCTGCTGCCACTGCTGCTGCTCGATGCTCCCACGCCTGCAGATGGCGATGGTGACACGGAGGCAACACCAATGCTGCTGCCACTGCCAGAGCTGCTGCTGCTGCTGCTGCCAGTGTCACCGCTGCTGGTCCCGCTGCTGCCAGTGCTGGTGCTCGATGCTCCCACGCCTGCAGATGGCGATGGTGACACGGAGGCAACACCACTGCTGCTGCCACTGCCAGAGCTGCTGCTGCTGGTGCTGCCAGTGTCACCGCTGCTGGTCCCACTGCTGCCACTGCTGCTGCTCGATGCTCCCACACCTGCAGATGGCGATGGAGACACGGAGGCAACACCACTGCTGCTTCCACTGCCAGAGCTGCTGCTGCTGCTGCTGCCAGTGTCACCGCTGCTGGTCCCACTGCTGCCACTGCTGCTGCTCGATGCTCCCACGCCTGCAGATGGCGATGGCGACACGGAGGCAACACCACTGCTGCTGCCACTGCCAGAGCTGCTGCTGCTGGTGCTGCCAGTGTCACCGCTGCTGGTCCCGCTGCTGCCACTGCTGCTGCTCGATGCTCCCACGCCTGCAGATGGCGATGGTGACACGGAGGCAACACCACTGCTGCTGCCACTGCCAGAGTTGCTGCTGCTGGTGCTGCCAGTGTCACCGCTGCTGGTCCCGCTGCTGCCACTGCTGCTGCTCGATGCTCCCACGCCTGCAGATGGCGATGGAGACACGGAGGCAACACCACTGCTGCTGCCACTGCCAGAGCTGCTGCTGCTGGTGCTGCCAGTGTCACTGCTGCTGGTCCCGCTGCTGCCACTGCTGCTGCTCGATGCTCCCACGCCTGCAGATGGCGATGGAGACACGGAGGCAACACCACTGCTGCTGCCACTGCCAGAGCTGCTGCTGCTGGTGCTGCCAGTGTCACTGCTGCTGGTCCCGCTGCTGCCACTGCTGCTGCTCGATGCTCCCACGCCTGCAGATGGCGATGGAGACACGGAGGCAACACCACTGCTGCTGCCACTGCCAGAGCTGCTGCTGCTGGTGCTGCCAGTGTCACCGATGCTGGTCCCGCTGCTGCCACTGCTGCTGCTCGAAGCTCCCACGCCTGCAGATGGCGATGGAGACACGGAGGCAACACCACTGGTGCTCGATGCTCCCACGCCTGCAGATGGCGATGGCGACACGGAGGCAACACCACTGCTGCTGCCACTGCCAGAGCTGCTGCTGCTGGTGCTGCCATTGTCACCATTGCTGGTCCCGCTGCTGCCACTGCTGCTGCTCGATGCTCCCACGCCTGCAGATGGCGATGGTGACACGGAGGCAACACCAATGCTGCTGCCACTGCCAGAGCTGCTGCTGCTGCTGCTGCCAGTGTCACCGCTGCTGGTCCCGCTGCTGCCAGTGCTGGTGCTCGATGCTCCCACGCCTGCAGATGGCGATGGTGACACGGAGGCAACACCACTGCTGCTGCCACTGCCAGAGCTGCTGCTGCTGGTGCTGCCAGTGTCACCGCTGCTGGTCCCGCTGCTGCCACTGCTGCTGCTCGATGCTCCCACACCTGCAGATGGCGATGGAGACACGTCGGCAACACCACTGCTGCTTCCACTGCCAGAGCTGCTGCTGCTGCTGCTGCCAGTGTCACCGCTGCTGGTCCCACTGCTGCCACTGCTGCTGCTCGATGCTCCCACGCCTGCAGATGGCGATGGCGACACGGAGGCAACACCACTGCTGCTGCCACTGCCAGAGCTGCTGCTGCTGGTGCTGCCAGTGTCACCGCTGCTGGTCCCGCTGCTGCCACTGCTGCTGCTCGATGCTCCCACGCCTGCAGATGGCGATGGTGACACGGAGGCAACACCACTGCTGCTGCCACTGCCAGAGTTGCTGCTGCTGGTGCTGCCAGTGTCACCGCTGCTGGTCCCGCTGCTGCCACTGCTGCTGCTCGATGCTCCCACGCCTGCAGATGGCGATGGAGACACGGAGGCAACACCACTGCTGCTGCCACTGCCAGAGCTGCTGCTGCTGGTGCTGCCAGTGTCACTGCTGCTGGTCCCGCTGCTGCCACTGCTGCTGCTCGATGCTCCCACGCCTGCAGATGGCGATGGAGACACGGAGGCAACACCACTGCTGCTGCCACTGCCAGAGCTGCTGCTGCTGGTGCTGCCAGTGTCACCGCTGCTGGTCCCGCTGCTGCCACTGCTGCTGCTCGATGCTCCCACGCCTGCAGATGGCGATGGTGACACGGAGGCAACACCACTGCTGCTGGGGGATGGCATTCCTGGGAATGGTGATGGGGACATCGACGCATCAGGACCGCTACTTGGACTGCTGGAAGATCCTGGCAAAAGGAACAGCATCGAGGTTGGTGATGGTGATGGAAATAGTGATGGGTCACCTTGGTTGTAACCGCTCGGGCTCTGGCTCAATATGGGACTTACAGAAGCTACTGTGGACATGCCACTTGTGCTGCCGCTGGTTGACGTGTAAGGCGAGGCTGGGCCGGATGGAGATGCAGACATCGATGTAAAACCAATGCTGGATGCAGTGGGGCTGGAGCCAATGCCACTGCTGCTAGTCCCGCTGCTGCCACTGCTGCTGCTCGATGCTCCCACGCCTGCAGATGGCGATGGAGACACGGAGGCAACACCACTGCTGCTGCCACTGCCAGAGCTGCTGCTGCTGGTGCTGCCAGTGTCACTGCTGCTGGTGCCGCTGATGCCACTGCTGCAACTGGATGCTCCCACGCCTGCAGATGGCGATGGAGACACGGAGGCAACACCACTGCTGCTGCCACTGCCAGGGCTGCTGCTGCTGGTGCTGCCAGTGTCACCGCTGCTGGTCCCGCTGCTGCCACTGCTGGTGCTCGATGCTCCCACGCCTGCAGATGGCGATGGTGACACGGAGGCAACACCACTGCTGCTGCCACTGCCAGAGCTGCTGCTGCTGGTGCTGCCAGTGTCACCGCTGCTGGTCCCGCCGCTGCCACTGCTGCTGCTCGATGCTCCCACGCCTGCAGATGGCGATGGTGACACGGAGGCAACACCACTGCTGCTGCCACTGCCAGAGCTGCTGCTGGTGGTGCTGTCAGTGTCACTGCTGCTGGTCCCATTGCTGCCACTGCTGGTGCTTGATGCTCCCACGCCTGCAGATGGCGATGGTGACACAGAGGCAACACCACTGCTGCTGCCACTGCCAGAGCTGCTGCTGCTGGTGCTGCCAGTGTCACCGCTGCTGGTCCCGCTGCTGCCACTGCTGCTGCTCGATGCTCCCACGCCTGCAGATGGCAATGGTGACACGGAGGCAACACCACTGCTGCTGCCACTGCCAGAGCTGCTGCTGCTGGTGCTGCCAGTGTCACTGCTGCTGGTCCCGCTGCTGCCACTGCTGCTGCTTGATGCTCCCACGCCTGCAGATGGCGATGGCGACACGGAGGCAACACCACTGCTGCTGCCACTGCCAGAGCTGCTGCTGCTGGTGCTGCCAGTGTCACCGCTGCTGGTCCCGCTGCTGCCACTGCTGCTGCTCGATGCTCCCACGCCTGCAGATGGCGATGGAGACACGGAGGCAACACCACTGGTGCTGCCACTGCCAGAGCTGCTGCTGCTGGTGCTGCCAGTGTCACCGCTGTTGGTCCCGCTGCTGCCACTGCTGCTGCTCGATGCTCCCACGCCTGCAGATGGCGATGGAGACACGGAGGCAACACCACTGCTGCTGCCACTGCCAGAGCTGCTGCTGCTGGTGCTGCCAGGGTCACCGCTGCTGGTCCCGCTGCTGCCACTGCTGCTGCTCGATGCTCCAACGCCTGCAGATGGCGATGGTAACACGGAGGCAACACCACTGCTGCTGCCACTGCCAGAGCTGCCACTGCTGGTGCTGCCAGTGTCACCGCTGCTGGTCCCGCTGCTGCCACTGCTGCTGCTCGATGCTCCCACGCGTGCAGATGGCGATGGTGACACAGAGGCAACACCACTGCTGCTGCCACTGCCAGAGCTGCTGCTGCTGCTGCTGCCAGTGTCACCGCTGCTGGTCCCGCTGCTGCCACTGCTGCTGCTCGATGCTCCCACGCCTGCAGATGGCGATGGTGACACGGAGGCAACACCACTGCTGCTGCCACTGCCAGAGCTGCTGCTGCTGGTGCTGCCAGTGTCACCGCTGCTGGTCCCGCCGCTGCCACTGCTGCTGCTCGATGCTCCCACGCCTGCAGATGGCGATGGTGACACGGAGGCAACACCACTGCTGCTGCCACTGCCAGGGCTGCTGCTGCTGGTGCTGCCAGTGTCATCGCTGCTGGTCCCGCTGCTGCCACTGCTGGTGCTCGATGCTCCCACGCCTGCAGATGGCGATGGTGACACGGAGGCAACACCACTGCTGCTGCCACTGCTAGAGCTGCTGGTGCTGGTGCTGCCAGTATCACTGCTGCTGGTCCCGCTGCTGCTACTGCCAGTGCTCAATGGGACTGGGGACACGCTTGCTGATGGTGATGGAGACACGGATCCAACATCACTGCCGCTGCCGGTGCCAGAGCTGCTACTGGAACTACTGCTAGTGTCACTGCTGCTGGTCCCGCTGCTGCTACTCCCAGTGCTCGATGGGACTGGGGCCACGCTCGCTGATGGTGATGGAGACACGGATCCAACACCACTGCTGCTGCCACTGCTAGAGCTGCTGGTGGAACTACTGCTAGTGTCACTGCTGCTGGTCCCGCTGCTGCTAATGCCAGTGCTCAATGGGACTGGGGCCACGCCCGCCGATGGTGATGGAGACACGGATCCAACACCCCTGCTGCTGCCGGTGCCAGAGCTGCTGGTGGAACTACTGCTAGTGTCACTGCTGCTGGTCCCGCTGCTGCTACTGCCAGTGCTCGATGGGACTGGGGCCACGCTTGCTGATGGTGATGGAGACACGGATCCAACACCACTGCCGCTGCCAGTGCCAGAGCTGCTGGTGGAACTACTGCTAGTGTCACTGCTGCTGGTCCCGCTGCTGCTACTCCCACTGCTCGATGGGACTGGGGCCACGCTCGCTGATGGTGATGGAGACACGGATCCAACACCACTGCTGCTGCCAGTGCCAGAGCTGCTGGTGGAACTACTGCTAGTGTCAGGGCTGCTGGTTCCGCTGCTGCTACTCCCAGTGCTCGATGGGACTGGGGCCACGCTCGCTGATGGTGATGGAGACACGGATCCAACACCACTGCTGCTGCCGGTGCCAGAGCTGCTACTGGAACTACTGCTAGTGTCAGGGCTGCTGGTTCCGCTGCTGCTACTGCCAGTGCTCAATGGGACTGGGGCCACGCTTGCTGATGGTGATGGAGACACGGATCCAACACCACTGCTGCTGCCAGTGCCAGAGCTGCTACTGGAACTACTGCTAGTGTCACTGCTGCTGGTCCCGCTGCTGCTACTCCCAGTGCTCGATGGGACTGGGGCCACGCTCGCTGATGGTGATGGAGACACGGATCCAACACCGCTGCTGCTGCCAGTGCCAGAGCTGCTGGTGGAACTACTGCTAGTGTCACTGCTGCTGGTCCCGCTGCTGCTACTCCCACTGCTCGATGGGACTGGGGCCACGCTCGCTGATGGTGATGGAGACACGGATCCAACACCACTGCTGCTGCCAGTGCCAGAGCTGCTGGTGGAACTACTGCTAGTGTCACTGCTGCTGGTACCGCTGCTGCTACTGCCAGTGCTCGATGGGACTGGGGCCACGCTTGCTGATGGTGATGGAGACACGGATCCAACACCACTGCTGCTGCCAGTGCCAGAGCTGCTGGTGGAAATACTGCTAGTGTCACTGCTGCTGGTCCCGCTGCTGCTACTGCCAGTGCTCAATGGGACTGGGGCCACGCTTGCTGATGGTGATGGAGACACGGATCCAACACCACTGCTGCTGCCAGTGCCAGAGCTGCTGGTGGAACTACTGCTAGTGTCACTGCTGCTGGTCCCGCTGCTGCTACTGCCAGTGCTCAATGGGACTGGGGCCACGCCCGCTGATGGTGATGGAGACACGGATCCAACACCACTGCTGCTGCCAGTGCCAGAGCTGCTAGGGGAAGTACTGCTAGTGTCACTGCTGCTGGTCCCGCTGCTGCTACTGCCAGTGCTCGATGGGACTGGGGCCACGCTCGCTGATGGTGATGGAGACACGGATCCAA
>OZ038398.1:1849564-1910661 GCA_964036045.1 Eutreptiella sp. 'Long Island Sound 2002'
CATTGCTCTGCGTATTCAGCCCATGTGCCCCATGATTGTGTCCATGCCTTCCTGAAGGAGGGAGCCCATTTTGGGCATTGAATCAGCCGCTTGTGCACGGAGGTGCCATGCCTAGTATTGCATATGGGGCACTTCACAACATTATAATCCCATGGCGCGCCACATCCATCCCACCGCTCATTTCCCCAAAGCCATTTAACCCATGTCATCCGGCGGGGTCCTTTGAGCGGGAGCCAAGACACCCAGTGTGTACCTGAAAATAGGTCATAGTGTCTCCTCTCTATGACCCATTTTTTGGCTAGGGTGGGCACAGGACGTACAACCACACATCCTCATCAGGAGGGATGCGGCCTCGCATGGGGCACTCCACCGTGGTCAAGCAAAAACCACAGCCTTCGCACTGCATGCACCACAGGTACACTTTTCGCTCGCACTGCCCACAAGTCCAGGGGGGGCGGTAAAAGTTCAATTCGTGTCACGCCTTCCTATCCAGGGCGGAGTGGCCTTTGGAGGGCACTGCCGCAGCATCCCCACCGCTTCAGAGTGGGGGGCAAAATCAGAAGTGGCCCACAAGGGGGCAAAGTGGCTACATCACCCCTGCCGTATCGGGGATCCCCACCGCTTCAGAGCGGGGGGCAAAATCAGAAGTGGCCCACAAGTGGGCAAAGTGGCTACCTCACCCCTGCCGTATCGGGGATCCCCACCGCTTCAGAGCGGGGGGCGAAATCAGAAGTGGCCCACCAGTGGGCAAAGTGGCTACCTCACCCCTGCCGTATCGGGGATCCCCACCGCTTCAGAGCGGGGGGCGAAATCAGAAGTGGCCCACAAGTGGGCAAAGTGGCTACCTCACCCCTGCCGTATCGGGGATCCCCAGCGCTTCAGAGCGGGGGGCAAAATCAGAAGTGGCCCACAAGTGGGCAAAGTGGCTACCTCACCCCTGCCGTGTCGGGGATCCCCACCGCTTCAGAGCGGGGGGCGAAATCAGAAGTGGCCCACCAGTGGGCAAAGTGGCTACCTCACCCCTGCCGTATCGGGGATCCCCACCGCTTCAAAGCGGGGGGCAAAATCAGAAGTGGCCCACAAGTGGGCAAAGTGGCTACCTCACCCCTGCCGTATCGGGGATCCCCACCGCTTCAGAGCGGGGGGCAAAATCAGAAGTGGCCCACAAGTGGGCAAAGTGGCTACCTCACCCCTGCCGTATCAGGAATCCCCACCGCTTCAGAGCGGGGGGCGAAATCAGAAGTGGCCCACAAGTGGGCAAAGTGGCTACCTCACCCCTGCCGTATCGGGGATCCCCACCGCTTCAGAGCGGGGGGCAAAATCAGAAGTGGCCCACAAGTGGGCAAAGTGGCTACCTCACCCCTGCCGTATCGGGGATCCCCACCGCTTCAGAGCGGGGGGCAGAATCAGAAGTGGCCCACAAGTGGGCAAAATGGCTGCCTCACTCCTGCCGTATCGGGGATCCCCACCGCTTCAGAGCGGGGGGCAAAATCAGAAGTGGCCCACAAGTGGGCAAAGTGGCTACCTCACCCCTGCCGTATCGGGGATCCCCAGAGCTTCAGAGCGGGGGGCAAAATCAGAAGTGGCCCACAAGTGGGCAAAGTGGCTACCTCACCCCTGCCGTATCGGGGATCCCCACCGCTTCAGAGCGGGGGGCGAAATCAGAAGTGGCCCACAAGTGGGCAAAGTGGCTACCTCACTCCTGCCGTATCGGGGATCCCCACCGCTTCAGAGTGGGGGGCGAAATCAGAAGTGGCCCACAAGTGGGCAAAGTGGCTACCTCACCCCTGCCGTATCGGGGATCCCCACCGCTTCAGAGCGGGGGGCAAAATCAGAAGTGGCCCACAAGTGGGCAAAGTGGCTACCTCACCCCTGCCGTATCGGGGATCCCCACCGCTTCAGAGCGGGGGGCAAAATCAGAAGTGGCCCAAAAGTGGGCAAAATGGCTACCTCACCCCTGCCGTATGGGGGATCCCCACCGCTTCAGAGCGGGGGGCAAAATCAGAAGTGGCCCACAAGTGGGCAAAGTGGCTACCTCACCCCTGCCGTATCGGGGATCCCCACCGCTTCAGAGCGGGGGGCGAAATCAGAAGTGGCCCACAAGTGGGCAAAGTGGCTACCTCACCCCTGCCGTATCAGGGATCCCCACCGCTTCAGAGCGGGGGGCAAAATCAGAAGTGGCCCACAAGTGGGCAAAGTGGCTACCTCACCCCTGCCGTATCGGGGATCCCCACCGCTTCAGAGCGGGGGGCAAAATCAGAAGTGGCCCACAAGTGGGCAAAGTGGCTACCTCACCCCTGCCGTATCGGGGATCCCCACCGCTTCAGAGCGGGGGGAAAAATCAGAAGTGGCCCACAAGTGGGCAAAGTGGCTACCTCACCCCTGCCGTATCGGGGATCCCCACCGCTTCAGAGCGGGGGGCAAAATCAGAAGTGGCCCACAAGTGGGCAAAGTGGCTACCTCACCCCTGCCGTATCGGGGATCCCCACCGCTTCAGAGCGGGGGGCAAAATCAGAAGTGGCCCACCAGTGGGCAAAGTGGCTACCTCACCCCTGCCGTATCAGGGATCCCCACCGCTTCAGAGCGGGGGGCAAAATCAGAAGTGGCCCACAAGTGGGCAAAGTGGCTACCTCACCATTGCCGTATCGGGGATCCCCACCGCTTCAGAGCGGGGGGCAAAATCAGAAGTGGCCCACAAGTGGGCAAAGTGGCTACCTCACCCCTGCCGTATCGGGGATCCCCAGCGCTTCAGAGCGGGGGGCAAAATCAGAAGTGGCCCACAAGTGGGCAAAGTGGCTACCTCACCCCTGCCGTGTCGGGGATCCCCACCGCTTCAGAGCGGGGGGCGAAATCAGAAGTGGCCCACCAGTGGGCAAAGTGGCTACCTCACCCCTGCCGTATCGGGGATCCCCACCGCTTCAGAGCGGGGGGCAAAATCAGAAGTGGCCCACAAGTGGGCAAAGTGGCTACCTCACCCCTGCCGTATCGGGGATCCCCACCGCTTCAGAGCGGGGGGCGAAATCAGAAGTGGCCCACAAGTGGGCAAAGTGGCTACCTCACCCCTGCCGTATCAGGGATACCCACCGCTTCAGAGCGGGGGGCGAAATCAGAAGTGGCCCACAAGTGGGCAAAGTGGCTACCTCACCATTGCCGTATCGGGGATCCCCACCGCTTCAGAGCGGGGGGCAAAATCAGAAGTGGCCCACAAGTGGGCAAAGTGGCTACCTCACCCCTGCCGTATCGGGGATCCCCACCGCTTCAGAGCGGGGGGCAAAATCAGAAGTGGCCCACAAGTGGGCAAAGTGGCTACCTCACCCCTGCCGTATCGGGGATCCCCACCGCTTCAGAGCGGGGGGCGAAATCAGAAGTGGCCCACAAGTGGGCAAAATGGCTGCCTCACTCCTGCCGTATCGGGGATCCCCACCGCTTCAGAGCGGGGGGCAAAATCAGAAGTGGCCCACAAGTGGGCAAAGTGGCTACCTCACCCCTGCCGTATCGGGGATCCCCAGAGCTTCAGAGCGGGGGGCAAAATCAGAAGTGGCCCACAAGTGGGCAAAGTGGCTACCTCACCCCTGCCGTATCGGGGATCCCCACCGCTTCAGAGCGGGGGGCGAAATCAGAAGTGGCCCACAAGTGGGCAAAGTGGCTACCTCACTCCTGCCGTATCGGGGATCCCCACCGCTTCAGAGTGGGGGGCAAAATCAGAAGTGGCCCACAAGTGGGCAAAGTGGCTACCTCACCCCTGCCGTATCGGGGATCCCCACCGCTTCAGAGCGGGGGGCAAAATCAGAAGTGGCCCACAAGTGGGCAAAGTGGCTACCTCACCCCTGCCGTATCGGGGATCCCCACCGCTTCAGAGCGGGGGGCAAAATCAGAAGTGGCCCACAAGTGGGCAAAGTGGCTACCTCACCCCTGCCGTATCGGGGATCCCCACCGCTTCAGAGCGGGGGGCGAAATCAGAAGTGGCCCACAAGTGGGCAAAATGGCTGCCTCACTCCTGCCGTATCGGGGATCCCCACCGCTTCAGAGCGGGGGGCAAAATCAGAAGTGGCCCACAAGTGGGCAAAGTGGCTACCTCACCCCTGCCGTATCGGGGATCCCCAGAGCTTCAGAGCGGGGGGCAAAATCAGAAGTGGCCCACAAGTGGGCAAAGTGGCTACCTCACCCCTGCCGTATCGGGAATCCCCACCGCTTCAGAGTGGGGGGCAAAATCAGAAGTGGCCCACAAGTGGGCAAAGTGGCTACCTCACCCCTGCCGTATCGGGGATTCCTAGCGCTTCAGAGCGGGGGGCAAAATCAGAAGTGGCCCACAAGTGGACAAAGTGGCTACCTCACCCCTGCCGTATCGGGGATCCCCACCGCTTCAGAGTGGGGCGCAAAATCAGAAGTGGCCCACAAGTGGGCAAAGTGGCTACCTCACCCCTGCCGTATCAAGGATTCCTAGCGCTTCAGAGCGGGGGGCGAAATCAGAAGTGGCCCACAAGTGGGCAAAATGGCTGCCTCACTCCTGCCGTATCGGGGATCCCCACCGCTTCAGAGCGGGGGGCAAAATCAGAAGTGGGCCACAAGTGGGCAAAGTGGCTACCTCACCCCTGCCGTATCGGGGATCCCCAGAGCTTCAGAGCGGGGGGCAAAATCAGAACTGGCCCACAAGTGGGCAAAGTGGCTACCTCACCCCTGCCGTATCGGGGATCCCCACCGCTTCAGAGTGGGGGGCAAAATCAGAAGTGGCCCACAAGTGGGCAAAGTGGCTACCTCACCCCTGCCGTATCGGGGATCCCCACCGCTTCAGAGCGGGGGGCAAAATCAGAAGTGGCCCACAAGTGGGCAAAGTGGCTAACTCACCCCTGCCGTATCGGGGATCCCCACCGCTTCAGAGCGGGGGGCAAAATCAGAAGTGGCCCAAAAGTGGGCAAAATGGCTACCTCACCCCTGCCGTATGGGGGATCCCCACCGCTTCAGAGCGGGGGGCAAAATCAGAAGTGGCCCACAAGTGGGCAAAGTGGCTACCTCACCCCTGCCGTATCGGGGATCCCCACCGCTTCAGAGCGGGGGGCGAAATCAGAAGTGGCCCACAAGTGGGCAAAGTGGCTACCTCACCCCTGCCGTATCGGGGATCCCCACCGCTTCAGAGCGGGGGGCAAAATCAGAAGTGGCCCACAAGTGGGCAAAGTGGCTACCTCACCCCTGCCGTATCGGGGATCCCCACCGCTTCAGAGCGGGGGGCAAAATCAGAACTGGCCCACAAGTGGGCAAAGTGGCTACCTCACCCCTGCCGTATGGGGGATCCCCACCGCTTCAGAGCGGGGGGCAAAATCAGAAGTGGCCCACAAGTGGGCAAAGTGGCTACCTCACCCCTGCCGTATCGGGGATCCCCACCGCTTCAGAGCGGGGGGCAAAATCAGAAGTGGCCCACAAGTGGGCAAAGTGGCTACCTCACCCCTGCCGTATCGGGGATCCCCACCGCTTCAGAGCGGGGGGCAAAATCAGAAGTGGCCCACAAGTGGGCAAAGTGGCTACCTCACCCCTGCCGTATCGGGGATCCCCACCGCTTCAGAGCGGGGGGCGAAATCAGAAGTGGCCCACAAGTGGGCAAAATGGCTGCCTCACTCCTGCCGTATCGGGGATCCCCACCGCTTCAGAGCGGGGGGCAAAATCAGAAGTGGCCCACAAGTGGGCAAAGTGGCTACCTCACCCCTGCCGTATCGGGGATCCCCAGACCTTCAGAGCGGGGGGCAAAATCAGAAGTGGCCCACAAGTGGGCAAAGTGGCTACCTCACCCCTGCCGTATCGGGAATCCCCACCGCTTCAGAGTGGGGGGCAAAATCAGAAGTGGCCCACAAGTGGGCAAAGTGGCTACCTCACCCCTGCCGTATCGGGGATTCCTAGCGCTTCAGAGCGGGGGGCAAAATCAGAAGTGGCCCACAAGTGGACAAAGTGGCTACCTCACCCCTGCCGTATCGGGGATCCCCACCGCTTCAGAGTGGGGGGCAAAATCAGAAGTGGCCCACAAGTGGGCAAAGTGGCTACCTCACCCCTGCCGTATCAAGGATTCCTAGCGCTTCAGAGCGGGGGGCGCAATCAGAAGTGGCCCACAAGTGGGCAAAATGGCTGCCTCACTCCTGCCGTATCGGGGATCCCCACCGCTTCAGAGCGGGGGGCAAAATCAGAAGTGGCCCACAAGTGGGCAAAGTGGCTACCTCACCCCTGCCGTATCGGGGATCCCCACCGCTTCAGAGCGGGGGGCAAAATCAGAAGTGGCCCAAAAGTGGGCAAAATGGCTACCTCACCCCTGCCGTATGGGGGATCCCCACCGCTTCAGAGCGGGGGGCAAAATCAGAAGTGGCCCACAAGTGGGCAAAGTGGCTACCTCACCCCTGCCGTATCGGGGATCCCCACCGCTTCAGAGCGGGGGGCGAAATCAGAAGTGGCCCACAAGTGGGCAAAGTGGCTACCTCACCCCTGCCGTATCGGGGATCCCCACCGCTTCAGGGCGGGGGCAAAATCAGAAGTGGCCCACAAGTGGGCAAAGTGGCTACCTCACCCCTGCCGTATCGGGGATCCCCACCGCTTCAGAGCGGGGGGCGAAATCAGAAGTGGCCCACAAGTGGGCAAAATGGCTGCCTCACTCCTGCCGTATCGGGGATCCCCACCGCTTCAGAGCGGGGGGCAAAATCAGAAGTGGCCCACAAGTGGGCAAAGTGGCTACCTCACCCCTGCCGTATCGGGGATCCCTACCGCTTCAGAGCGGGGGGCAAAATCAGAAGTGGCCCACAAGTGGGCAACGTGGCTACCTCACCCCTGCCGTATCGGGGATCCCCACCGCTTCAGAGCGGGGGGCAAAATCAGAAGTGGCCGACAAGTGGGCAAAGTGGCTACCTCACCCCTGCCGTATCGGGGATCCTCGCCGCTTCAGAGCGGGGGGCGAAATCGGAAGTGGCCCACCGGTGGGCAAAGTGGCTACCTCACCCCTGCCGTATCAGGGATCCCCACCGCTTCAGAGCGGGGGGCAAAATCAGAAGTGGCCCACAAGTGGGCAAAGTGGCTACCTCACTCCTGCCGTATCGGGGATCCCCACCACTTCAGAGTGGGGGGCAAAATCAGAAGTGGCCCACAAGTGGGCAAAGTGGCTACCTCACCCCTGCCGTATCGGGGATCCCCACCGCTTCAGAGCGGGGGGCAAAATCAGAAGTGGCCCACAAGTGGGCAAAGTGGCTACCTCACCCCTGCCGTATCGGGGATCCCCACCGCTTCAGAGCGGGGGGCGAAATCAGAAGTGGCCCACAAGTGGGCAAAATGGCTGCCTCACTCCTGCCGTATCGGGGATCCCCACCGCTTCAGAGCGGGGGGCAAAATCAGAAGTGGCCCACAAGTGGGCAAAGTGGCTACCTCACCCCTGCCGTATCGGGGATCCCCAGAGCTTCAGAGCGGGGGGCAAAATCAGAAGTGGCCCACAAGTGGGCAAAGTGGCTACCTCACCCCTGCCGTATCGGGGATCCCCACCGCTTCAGAGTGGGGGGCAAAATCAGAAGTGGCCCACAAGTGGGCAAAGTGGCTACCTCACCCCTGCCGTATCGGGGATTCCTAGCGCTTCAGAGCGGGGGGCGAAATCAGAAGTGGCCCACAAGTGGACAAAGTGGCTACCTCACCCCTGCCGTATCGGGGATCCCCACCGCTTCAGAGTGGGGGGCAAAATCAGAAGTGGCCCACAAGTGGGCAAAGTGGCTACCTCACCCCTGCCGTATCGGGGATTCCTAGCGCTTCAGAGCGGGGGGCGAAATCAGAAGTGGCCCACAAGTGGGCAAAATGGCTGCCTCACTCCTGCCGTATCGGGGATCCCCACCGCTTCAGAGCGGGGGGCAAAATCAGAAGTGGCCCACAAGTGGGCAAAGTGGCTACCTCACCCCTGCCGTATCGGGGATCCCCAGAGCTTCAGAGCGGGGGGCAAAATCAGAACTGGCCCACAAGTGGGCAAAGTGGCTACCTCACCCCTGCCGTATCGGGGATCCCCACCGCTTCAGAGTGGGGGGCAAAATCAGAAGTGGCCCACAAGTGGGCAAAGTGGCTACCTCACCCCTGCCGTATCGGGGATCCCCACCGCTTCAGAGCGGGGGGCAAAATCAGAAGTGGCCCACAAGTGGGCAAAGTGGCTACCTCACCCCTGCCGTATCGGGGATCCCCACCGCTTCAGAGCGGGGGGCAAAATCAGAAGTGGCCCAAAAGTGGGCAAAATGGCTACCTCAGCCCTGCCGTATGGGGGATCCCCACCGCTTCAGAGCGGGGGGCAAAATCAGAAGTGGCCCACAAGTGGGCAAAGTGGCTACCTCACCCCTGCCGTATCGGGGATCCCCACCGCTTCAGAGCGGGGGGCGAAATCAGAAGTGGCCCACAAGTGGGCAAAGTGGCTACCTCACCCCTGCCGTATCGGGGATCCCCACCGCTTCAGAGCGGGGGGCAAAATCAGAAGTGGCCCACAAGTGGGCAAAGTGGCTACCTCACCCCTGCCGTATCGGGGATCCCCACCGCTTCAGAGCGGGGGGCAAAATCAGAAGTGGCCCACAAGTGGGCAAAGTGGCTACCTCACCCCTGCCGTATCGGGGATCCCCACCGCTTCAGAGCGGGGGGCAAAATCAGAAGTGGCCCACAAGTGGGCAACGTGGCTACCTCACCCCTGCCGTATCGGGGATCCCCACCGCTTCAGAGCGGGGGGCAAAATCAGAAGTGGCCGACAAGTGGGCAAAGTGGCTACCTCACCCCTGCCGTATCGGGGATCCTCGCCGCTTCAGAGCGGGGGGCGAAATCGGAAGTGGCCCACCGGTGGGCAAAGTGGCTACCTCACCCCTGCCGTATCAGGGATCCCCACCGCTTCAGAGCGGGGGGCAAAATCAGAAGTGGCCCACAAGTGGGCAAAGTGGCTACCTCACTCCTGCCGTATCGGGGATCCCCACCGCTTCAGAGCGGGGGGCAAAATCAGAAGTGGCCCACAAGTGGGCAAAGTGGCTACCTCACCCCTGCCGTATCGGGGATCCCCACCGCTTCAGAGCGGGGGGCGAAATCAGAAGTGGCCCACAAGTGGGCAAAGTGGCTACCTCACCCCTGCCGTATCGGGGATCCCCACCGCTTCAGAGCGGGGGGCGAAATCAGAAGTGGCCCACAAGTGGGCAAAGTGGCTACCTCACCCCTGCCGTATCGGGGATCCCCACCGCTTCAGAGCGGGGGGCAAAATCAGAAGTGGCCCACAAGTGGGCAAAGTGGCTACCTCACCCCTGCCGTATCAGGGATCCCCACCGCTTCAGAGCGGGGGGCAAAATCAGAAGTGGCCGACAAGTGGGCAAAGTGGCTACCTCACCCCTGCCGTATCGGGGATCCTCGCCGCTTCAGAGCGGGGGGCAAAATCAGAAGTGGCCCACAAGTGGACAAAGTGGCTACCTCACCCTTGCCGTATCGGGGATCCCCACCGCTTCAGAGCGGGGGGCAAAATCAGAAGTGGCCCACAAGTGGGCAAAGTGGCTACCTCACCCCTGCCGTATCGGGGATCCCCACCGCTTCAGAGCGGGGGGCAAAATCAGAAGTGGCCCACAAGTGGGCAAAGTGGCTACCTCACCCCTGCCGTATCGGGGATCCCCACCGCTTCAGAGCGGGGGGCGAAATCAGAATTGGCCAACAAGTGGGCAAAGTGGCTACCTCACCCCTGCCGTATCAGGAATCCCCACCGCTTCAGAGCGGGGGGCAAAATCACAAGTGGCCCACAAGTGGGCAAAGTGGCTACCTCACCCCTGCCGTATCGGGGATCCCCACCGCTTCAGAGCGGGGGGCGAAATCAGAAGTGGCCCACAAGTGGGCAAAGTGGCTACCTCACCCCTGCCGTATTGGGGATCCCCACCGCTTCTGAGCGGGGGGCAAAATCAGAAGTGGCCCACAAGTGGGCAAAGTGGCTACCTCACCCCAGCCGTATCGGGGATCCCCATCGCTTCAGAGCGGGGGGCAAAATCAGAAGTGGCCCACAAGTGGGCAAAGTGGCTACCTCACCCCTGCCGTATCGGGGATCCCCACCGCTTCAGAGCGGGGGGCAAAATCAGAAGTGGCCCACAAGTGGGCAAAGTGGCTACCTCACCCCTGCCGTATCGGGGATCCCCACCGCTTCAGAGCGGGGGGCAAAATCAGAAGTGGCCCACAAGTGGGCAAAGTGGCTACCTCACCCCTGCCGTATTGGGGATCCCCACCGCTTCAGAGCGGGGGGCGAAGTCAGAAGTGGCCCACAAGTGGGCAAAGTGGCTACCTCACCCCTGCCGTATCGGGGATCCCCACCGCTTCAGAGCGGGGGGCAAAATCAGAAGTGGCCCACAAGTGGGCAAAGTGGCTACCTCACCCCTGCCGTATCGGGGATCCCCACCGCTTCAGAGCGGGGGGCAAAATCAGAAGTGGCCCACAAGTGGGCAAAGTGGCTACCTCACCCCTGCCGTATCGGGGATCCCCACCGCTTCAGAGCGGGGGGCAAAATCAGAAGTGGCCCACAAGTGGGCAAAGTGGCTACCTCACCCCTGCCGTATCGGGGATCCCCACCGCTTCAGAGCGGGGGGCAAAATCAGAAGTGGCCCACAAGTGGGCAAAGTGGCTACCTCACCCCTGCCGTATCGGGGATCCCCACCGCTTCAAAGCGGGGGGTAAAATCAGAAGTGGCCCACAAGTGGGCAAAGTGGCTACCTCACCCCTGCCGTATCGGGGATCCCCACCGCTTCAGAGCGGAGGGCAAAATCAGAAGTGGCCCAAAAGTGGGCAAAATGGCTACCTCACCCCTGCCGTATCGGGGATCCCCACCGCTTCAGAGCGGGGGGCAAAATCAGAAGTGGCCCACAAGGGGGCAAAGTGGCTACCTCACCCCTGCCGTATCGGGGATCCCCACCGCTTCAGAGCGGGGGGCAAAATCAGAAGTGGCCCACAAGTGGGCAAAGTGGCTACCTCACCCCTGCCGTATCGGGGATCCTCGCCGCTTCAAAGCGGGGGGCAAAATCAGAAGTGGCCGACAAGTGGGCAAAGTGGCTACCTCACCCCTGCCGTATCAGGGATCCCCACCGCTTCAGAGCGGGGGGCAAAATCAGAAGTGGCCCACAAGTGGGCAAAGTGGCTACCTCACCCCTGCCGTATCGGGGATCCCCACCGCTTCAGAGCGGGGGGCAAAATCAGAAGTGGCCCACAAGTGGGCAAAGTGGCTACCTCACCCCTGCCGTATCGGGGATCCCCACCGCTTCTGAGCGGATGGCAAAATCAGAAGTGGCCCACAAGTGGGCAAAGTGGCTACCTCACCCCTGCCGTATCGGGGATCCCCACCGCTTCAGAGCGGGGGGCAAAATCAGAAGTGGCCCACAAGTGGGCAAAGTGGCTACCTCACCCCTGCCGTATCGGGGATCCCCACCGCTTCAGAGCGGGGGGCAAAATCAGAAGTGGCCCACAAGTGGGCAAAGTGGCTACCTCACCCCTGCCGTATCGGGGATCCCCACCGCTTCAGAGCGGGGGGCAAAATCAGAAGTGGCCCACAAGTGGGCAAAGTGGCTACCTCACCCCTGCCGTATCGGGGATCCCCACCGCTTCAGAGCGGGGGGCGAAGTCAGAAGTGGCCCACAAGTGGGCAAAGTGGCTACCTCACCCCTGCCGTATCAGGGATCCCCACCGCTTCAGAGCGGGGGGCAAAATCAGAAGTGGCCCACAAGTGGGCAAAGTGGCTACCTCACCCCTGCCGTATCGGGGATCCCCACCGCTTCAGAGCGGGGGGCAAAATCAGAAGTGGCCCACAAGTGGGCAAAGTGGCTACCTCACCCCTGCCGTATCGGGGATCCCCACCGCTTCAGAGCGGGGGGCAAAATCAGAAGTGGCCCACAAGTGGGCAAAGTGGCTACCTCACCCCTGCCGTATCGGGGATCCCCACCGCTTCAGAGCGGGGGGCGAAGTCAGAAGTGGCCCACAAGTGGGCAAAGTGGCTACCTCACCCCTGCCGTATCGGGGATCCCCACCGCTTCAGAGCGGGGGGCAAAATCAGAAGTGGCCCACAAGTGGGCAAAGTGGCTACCTCACCCCTGCCGTATCGGGGATCCCCAGCGCTTCAGAGCGGGGAGAAAAATCAGAAGTGGCCCACAAGTGGGCAAAATGGCTACCTCACCCCTGCCGTATCGGGGATCCCCACCGCTTCAGACCGGGGGGCAAAATCAGAAGTGGCCCACAAGTGGGCAAAGTGGCTACCTCACCCCTGCCGTATCGGGGATCCCCACCACTTCAGAGCGGGGGGCGAAATCAGAAGTGGCCCACAAGTGGGCAAAGTGGCTACCTCACCCCTGCCGTATCGGGGATCCCCACCGCTTCAGAGCGGGGGGCAAAATCAGAAGTGGCCCACAAGTGGGCAAAGTGGCTACCTCACCCCTGCCGTATCGGGGATCCCCACCGCTTCAGAGCGGGGGGCAAAATCAGAAGTGGCCCACAAGTGGGCAAAGTGGCTACCTCACCCCTGCCGTATCGGGGATCCCCACCGCTTCAGAGCGGGGGGCAAAATCAGAAGTGGCCCACAAGTGGGCAAAGTGGCTACCTCACCCCTGCCGTATCGGGGATCCCCACCGCTTCAGAGCGGGGGGCAAAATCAGAAGTGGCCCACAAGTGGGCAAAGTGGCTACCTCACCCCTGCCGTATCGGTGATCCCCACCGCTTCAGAGCGGGGGGCAAAATCAGAAGTGGCCCACAAGTGGGCAAAGTGGCTACCTCACCCCTGCCGTATCGGGGATCCCCACCGCTTCAGAGCGGGGGGCAAAATCAGAAGTGGCCCACAAGTGGGCAAAGTGGCTACCTCACCCCTGCCGTATCGGGGATCCCCACCGCTTCAGAGCGGGGGGCAAAATCAGAAGTGGCCCACAAGTGGGCAAAGTGGCTACCTCACCCCTGCCGTATCGGGGATCCCCACCGCTTCAGAGCGGGGGGCGAAATCAGAAGTGGCCCACAAGTGGGCAAAGTGGCTACCTCACCCCTGCCGTATCGGGGATCCCCACCGCTTCAGAGCGGGGGGCAAAATCAGAAGTGGCCCACAAGTGGGCAAAGTGGCTACCTCACCCCTGCCGTATCGGGGATCCCCACCGCTTCAGAGCGGGGGGCAAAATCAGAAGTGGCCCACAAGTGGGCAAAGTGGCTACCTCACCCCTGCCGTATCGGGGATCCCCACCGCTTCAGAGCGGGGGGCAAAATCAGAAGTGGCCCACAAGTGGGCAAAGTGGCTACCTCACCCCTGCCGTATCGGGAATCCCCACCGCTTCAGAGCGGGGGGCAAAATCAGAAGTGGCCCACAAGTGGGCAAAGTGGCTACCTCACCCCTGCCGTATCGGGGATCCCCACCGCTTCAGAGCGGGGGGCAAAATCAGAAGTGGCCCACAAGTGGGCAAAGTGGCTACCTCACCCCTGCCGTATCGGGGATCCCCACCGCTTCAGAGCGGGGGGCAAAATCAGAAGTGGCCCACAAGTGGGCAAAGTGGCTATCTCACCCCTGCCGTATCGGTGATCCCCACCGCTTCAGAGCGGGGGGCAAAATCAGAAGTGGCCCACAAGTGGGCAAAGTGGCTACCTCACCCCTGCCGTATCGGGGATCCCCACCGCTTCAGAGCGGGGGGCAAAATCAGAAGTGGCCCACAAGTGGGCAAAGTGGCTACCTCACCCCTGCCGTATCGGGGATCCCCACCGCTTCAGAGCGGGGGGCAAAATCAGAAGTGGCCCACAAGTGGGCAAAGTGGCTACCTCACCCCTGCCGTATCGGGGATCCCCACCGCTTCAGAGCGGGGGGCGAAGTCAGAAGTGGCCCACAAGTGGGCAAAGTGGCTACCTCACCCCTGCCGTATCGGGGATCCCCACCGCTTGAGAGCGGGGGGCAAAATCAGAAGTGGCCCACAAGTGGGCAAAGTGGCTACCTCACCCCTGCCGTATCGGGGATCCCCACCGCTTCAGAGCGGGGGGCAAAATCAGAAGTGGCCCACAAGTGGGCAAAGTGGCTACCTCACCCCTGCCGTATCGGGAATCCCCACCGCTTCAGAGCGGGGGGCAAAATCAGAAGTGGCCCACAAGTGGGCAAAGTGGCTACCTCACCCCTGCCGTATCGGGGATCCCCACCGCTTCAGAGCGGGGGGCAAAATCAGAAGTGGCCCACAAGTGGGCAAAGTGGCTACCTCACCCCTGCCGTATCGGGGATCCCCACCGCTTCAGAGCGGGGGGCAAAATCAGAAGTGGCCCACAAGTGGGCAAAGTGGCTATCTCACCCCTGCCGTATCGGTGATCCCCACCGCTTCAGAGCGGGGGGCAAAATCAGAAGTGGCCCACAAGTGGGCAAAGTGGCTACCTCACCCCTGCCGTATCGGGGATCCCCACCGCTTCAGAGCGGGGGGCAAAATCAGAAGTGGCCCACAAGTGGGCAAAGTGGCTACCTCACCCCTGCCGTATCGGGGATCCCCACCGCTTCAGAGCGGGGGGCAAAATCAGAAGTGGCCCACAAGTGGGCAAAGTGGCTACCTCACCCCTGCCGTATCGGGGATCCCCAGCGCTTCAGAGCGGGGGGCAAAATCAGAAGTGGCCCACAAGTGGGCAAAGTGGCTACCTCACCCCTGCCGTATCGGGGATCCCCACCGCTTCAGAGTGGGGGGCAAAATCAGAAGTGGCCCACAAGTGGGCAAAGTGGCTACCTCACCCCTGCCGTATCGGGCATCCCCACCGCTTCGGAGCGGGGGGCAAAATGAGAAGTGGCCCACAAGTGGGCAAAGTGGCTACCTCACCCATGCCGTATCGGGGATCCCCACCGCTTCAGAGCGGAGGGCAAAATCAGAGGTGGCCCAAAAGTGGGCGAAAGGGCTACCTCACCACTGCCGTATCGGGGATCCCCACCGCTTCAGAGCGGGGGGCAAAATCAGAAGTGGCCCACAAGTGGGCAAAGTGGCTACCTCACCCCTGCCGTATCGGGGATCCCCACCGCTTCAGAGCGGGGGGCAAAATCAGAAGTGGCCCACAAGTGGGCAAAGTGGCTGCCTCACTCCTGCCGTATCGGGGATCCCCACCGCTTCAGAGCGGGGGGCAAAATCAGAAGTGGCCCACAAGTGGGCAAAGTGGCTACCTCAGCCCTGCCGTATCGGGGATCCCCACCGCTTCAGAGCGGGGGGCAAAATCAGAAGTGGCCCACAAGTGGGCAAAGTGGCTACCTCACCCCTGCCGTATCGGGGATCCCCACCGCTTCAGAGCGGGGGGCAAAATCAGAAGTGGCCCACAAGTGGGCAAAATGGCTACCTCACCCCTGCCGTATCGGGGATCCCCACCGCTTCAGAGCGGGGGGCAAAATCAGAAGTGGCCCACAAGTGGGCAAAGTGGCTACCTCACCCCTGCCGTATCGGGGATCCCCACCGCTTCAGAGCGGGGGGCAAAATCAGAAGTGGCCCACAAGTGGGCAAAGTGGCTACCTCAACCCTGCCGTATCGGGGATCCCCACCGCTTCAGAGCGGGGGGCAAAATCAGAAGTGGCCCACAAGTGGGCAAAGTGGCTACCTCACCCCTGCCGTATCGGGGATCCCCAGCGCTTCAGAGCGGGGGGCAAAATCAGAAGTGGCCCACAAGTGGGCAAAGTGGCTACCTCACCCCTGCCGTATCGGGGATCCCCACCGCTTCAGAGCGGGGGGCAAAATCAGAAGTGGCCCACAAGTGGACAAAGTGGCTACCTCACCCCTGCCGTATCGGGGATCCCCACCGCTTCAGAGCGGGGGGCAAAATCAGAAGTGGCCCACAAGTGGGCAAAATGGCTACCTCACCCCTGCCGTATCGGGGATCCCCACCGCTTCAGAGCGGGGGGCAAAATCAGAAGTGGCCCACAAGTGGGCAAAGTGGCTACCTCACCCCTGCCGTATCGGGGATCCCCACCG
Organism: Eutreptiella sp. 'Long Island Sound 2002'; assembly: GCA_964036045.1. Taxonomy (NCBI): domain Eukaryota; phylum Euglenozoa; class Euglenophyceae; order Eutreptiales; family Eutreptiaceae; genus Eutreptiella; species Eutreptiella sp. 'Long Island Sound 2002'. The sequence continues at coordinate 1,865,485 of OZ038398.1, forward strand.
CTTTAGAGCGGGGGGCAAAATCAGAAGTGGCCCACAAGTGGGCAAAGTGGCTACCTCACCCCTGCCGTATCGGGCATCCCCACCGCTTCAGAGCGGGGGGCAAAATCAGAAGTGGCCCACCAGTGGGCAAAATGGCTACCTCACCCCTGCCGTATCGGGGATCCCCAGAGCTTCAGAGCGGGGGGCAAAATCAGAAGTGGCCCACAAGTGGGCAAAGTGGCTACCTCACCCCTGCCGTATCGGGGATCCCCACCGCTTCAGAGCGGGGGGCAAAATCAGAAGTGGCCCACAAGTGGGCAAAGTGGCTACCTCACCCCTGCCGTATCGGGGATCCGCACCGCTTCAGAGCAGGGGGCAACATCAGAAGTGGCCCACAAGTGGGCAAAGTGGCTACCTCACCCCTGCCGTATCGGGGATCCCCACCGCTTCAGAGCGGGGGGCAAAATCAGAAGTGGCCCACAAGTGGGCAAAATGGCTACCTCACCCCTGCCGTATCGGGGATCCCCACCGCTTCAGAGCGGGGGGCGAAATCAGAAGTGGCCCACAAGTGGGCAAAGTGGCTACCTCACCCCTGCCGTATCGGGGATCCCCACCGCTTCAGAGCGGGGGGCAAAATCAGAAGTGGCCCACAAGTGGGCAAAGTGGCTACCTCACCCCTGCCGTATCGGGGATCCCCACCGCTTCAGAGCGGGGGGCAAAATCAGAAGTGGCCCACAAGTGGGCAAAGTGGCTACCTCACCCCTGCCGTATCGGGGATCCCCACCGCTTCAGAGCGGGGAGCAAAATCAGAAGTGGCCCACAAGTGGGCAAAATGGCTACCTCACCCCTGCCGTATCGGGGATCCCCACCGCTTCAGAGCGGGGGGCAAAATCAGAAGTGGCCCACATTTGGGCAAAGTGGCTACCTCACCCCTGCCGTATCGGGGATCCCCACCGCTTCAGAGCGGGGGGCGAAATCAGAAGTGGCCCACAAGTGGGCAAAGTGGCTACCTCACCCCTGCCATATCGGGGATCCCCACCGCTTCAGAGCAGGGAGCAAAATCAGAAGTGGCCCACAAGTGGGCAAAGTGGCTACCTCACCCCTGCCGTATCGGGGATCCCCACCGCTTCAGAGCGGGGGGCAAAATCAGAAGTGGCCCACAAGTGGGCAAAGTGGCTACCTCACCATTGCCGTATCGGGGATCCCCACCGCTTCAGAGCGGGGGGCAAAATCAGAAGTGGCCCACAAGTGGGCAAAGTGGCTACCTCACCCCTGCCGTATCGGGGATCCCCACCGCTTCAGAGCGGGGGGCAAAATCAGAAGTGGCCCACAAGTGGGCAAAGTGGCTACCTCACCCCTGCCGTATCGGGGATCCCCACCGCTTCAGAGCGGGGGGCAAAATCAGAAGTGGCCCACAAGTGGGCAAAATGGCTACCTCACCCCTGCCGTATCGGGGATCCCCGCCGCTTCAGAGCGGGGGGCAAAATCAGAAGTGGCCCACAAGTGGGCAAAGTGGCTACCTCACCCCTGCCATATCGGGGATCCCCACCGCTTCAGAGCGGGGGGCGAAATCAGAAGTGGCCCACAAGTGGGCAAAGTGGCTACCTCACCCCTGCCATATCGGGGATCCCCACCGCTTCAGAGCGGGGGGCAAAATCAGAAGTGGCCCACAAGTGGGCAAAGTGGCTACCTCACCCCTGCCGTATCGGGGATCCCCACCGCTTCAGAGCGGGGGGCAAAATCAGAAGTGGCCCACAAGTGGGCAAAATGGCTACCTCACCCCTGCCGTATCGGGGATCCCCACCGCTTCAGAGCGGGGGGCAAAATCAGAAGTGGCCCACAAGTGGGCAAAGTGGCTACCTCACCCCTGCCATATCGGGGATCCCCACCGCTTCAGAGCGGGGGGGCGAAATCAGAAGTGGCCCACAAGTGGGCAAAGTGGCTACCTCACCCCTGCCGTATCGGGGATCCCTACCGCTTCAGAGCGGGGGGCAAAATCAGAAGTGGCCCACAAGTGGGCAAAGTGGCTACCTCACCATTGCCGTATCGGGGATCCCCACCGCTTCAGAGCGGGGGGCAAAATCAGAAGTGGCCCACAAGTGGGCAAAGTGGCTACCTCACCCCTGCCGCATCGGGGATCCCCACCGCTTCAGAGCGGGGGGCAAAATCAGAAGTGGCCCACAAGTGGGCAAAGTGGCTACCTCACCCCTGCCGTATCGGGGATCCCCACCGCTTCAGAGCGGGGGGCAAAATCAGAAGTGGCCCACAAGTGGGCAAAGTGGCTACCTCACTGGTGCCGTTTCGGGGATCCCCACCGCTTCAGAGCGGGGGGCAAAATCAGAAGTGGCCCACAAGTGGGCAAAATGGCTACCTCACCCCTGCCGTATTGGGGATCCCCACCGCTTCAAAGCGGGGGGCAAAATCAGAAGTGGCCCACAAGTGGGCAAAGTGGCTACCTCACCCCTGCCGTATCGGGGATCCCCACCGCTTCAGAGAGGGGGGCAAAATCAGAAGTGGCCCACAAGTGGGCAAAGTGGCTACCTCACCCCTGCCGTATCGGGGATCCCCACCGCTTCAGAGCGGGGGGCAAAATCAGAAGTGGCCCACAAGTGGGCAAAATGGCTACCTCACCCCTGCCGTATCAGGGATCCCCACCGCTTCAGAGCGGGGGGAAAAATCAGAAGTGGCCCACAAGTGGGCAAAATGGCTACCTCACCCCTGCCGTATCGGGGATCCCCACCGCTTCAGAGCGGGGGGAAAAATCAGAAGTGGCCCACAAGTGGGCAAAATGGCTACCTCACCCCTGCCGTATCGGGGATCCCGACAGCTTCAGAGCGGGGGGCAAAATCAGAAGTGGCCCACAAGTGGGCAAAGTGGCTACCTCACCCCTGCCGTATCGGGGATCCCCACCGCTTCAGAGCGGGGGGCAAAATCAGAAGTGGCCCAAAAGTGTGCAAAATGGCTACCTCACCCCTGCCGTATCGGGGATCCCCACCGCTTCAGAGAGGGGGGCAAAATCAGAAGTGGCCCACAAGTGGGCAAAGTGGCTACCTCACCCCTGCCGTATCGGGGATCCCCACCGCTTCAGAGCGGGGGGCAAAATCAGAAGTGGCCCACAAGTGGGCAAAATGGCTACCTCACCCCTGCCGTATCGGGGATCCCCACCGCTTCAGAGCGGGGGGCAAAATCAGAAGTGGCCCACAAGTGGGCAAAGTGGCTACCTCACCCCTGCCGTATCGGGGATCCCCACCGCTTCAGAGCGGGGGGCAAAATCAGAAGTGGCCCACAAGTGGGCAAAGTGGCTACCTCACCCCTGCCGTATCGGGGATCCCCAGCGCTTCAGAGCGGGGGGAAATTAGAAGTGGCCCACAAGTGGGCAAAATGGCTACCTCACCCCTGCCGTATCGGGGATCCCCACCGCTTCAGAGCGGGGGGCAAAATCAGAAGTGGCCCACAACTGGGCAAAGTGGCTACCTCACCCCTGCCGTATCGGGGATCCCCACCGCTTCAGAGCGGGGGGCAAAATCAGAAGTGGCCCACAAGTGGGCAAAGTGGCTACCTCAGCCCTGCCGTATCGGGGATCCCCACCGCTTCAGAGCGGGGGGCAAAATCAGAAGTGGCCCACAAGTGGGCAAAGTGGCTACCTCACCCCTGCCGTATCGGGGATCCCCACCGCTTCAGAGCGGGGGGCAAAATCAGAAGTGGCCCACAAGTGGGCAAAATGGCTACCTCACCCCTGCCGTATCGGGGATCCCCACCGCTTCAGAGCGGGGGGCAAAATCAGAAGTGGCCCACAAGTGGGCAAAGTGGCTACCTCACCCCTGCCGTATCGGGGATCCCCACCGCTTCAGAGCGGAGGGCAAAATCAGAAGTGGCCCACAAGTGGGCAAAGTGGCTACCTCACCCCTGCCGTATCGGGGATCCCCAGCGCTTCAGAGCGGGGGGCAAAATCAGAAGTGGCCCACAAGTGGGCAAAATGGCTACCTCACCCCTGCCGTATCGGGGATCCCCACCGCTTCAGAGCGGGGGGCAAAATCAGAAGTGGCCCACAAGTGGGCAAAGTGGCTACCTCACCCCTGCCGTATCGGGGATCCCCACCGCTTCAGAGCGGGGGGCAAAATCAGAAGTGGCCCACAAGTGGGCACAGTGGCTACCTCAGCCCTGCCGTATCGGGGATCCCCACCGCTTCAAAGAGGGGGGCAAAATCAGAAGTGGCCCACAAGTGGGCAAAATGGCTACCTCACCCCTGCCGTATCGGGGATCCCCACCGCTTCAGAGCGGGGGGCAAAATCAGAAGTGGCCCACAAGTGGGCAAAGTGGCTACCTCACCCCTGCCGTATCGGGGATCCCCACCGCTTCAGAGCGGGGGGCAAAATCAGAAGTGGCCCACAAGTGGGCACAGTGGCTACCCCACCCCTGCCGTATCGGGGATCCCCACCGCTTCAGAGAGGGGGGCAAAATCAGAAGTGGCCCACAAGTGGGCAAAGTGGCTACCTCACCCCTGCCGTATCGGGGATCCCCACCGCTTCAGAGCGGGGGGCAAAATCAGAAGTGGCCCACAAGTGGGCAAAATGGCTACCTCACCCCTGCCGTATCGGGGATCCCCACCGCTTCAGAGCGGGGGGCGAAATCAGAAGTGGCCCACAAGTGGGCAAAGTGGCTACCTCACCCCTGCCGTATCGGGGATCCCCACCGCTTCAGAGCGGGGGGCAAAATCAGAAGTGGCCCACAAGTGGGCAAAGTGGCTACCTCACCCCTGCCGTATCGGGGATCCCCAGCGCTTCAGAGCGGGTGGCAAAATCAGAAGTGGCCCACAAGTGGGCAAAATGGCTACCTCACCCCTGCCGTATCGGGGATCCCCACCGCTTCAGAGCGGGGGGCAAAATCAGAAGTGGCCCACAAGTGGGCAAAGTGGCTACCTCACCCCTGCCGTATCGGGGATCCCCACCGCTTCAGAGCGGGGGGCAAAATCAGAAGTGGCCCACAAGTGGGCACAGTGGCTACCTCAGCCCTGCCGTATCGGGGATCCCCACCGCTTCAGAGCGGGGGGCAAAATCAGAAGTGGCCCACAAGTGGGCAAAGTGGCTACCTCAGCCCTGCCGTATCGGGGATCCCCACCGCTTCAGAGCGGGGGGCAAAATCAGAAGTGGCCCACAAGTGGGCAAAGTGGCTACCTCACCCCTGCCGTATCGGGGATCCCCACCGCTTCAGAGCGGGGGGCAAAATCAGAAGTGGCCCACAAGTGGGCAAAGTGGCTACCTCACCCCTGCCGTATCGGGGATCCCCACCGCTTCAGAGCGGGGGGCAAAATCAGAAGTGGCCCACAAGTGGGCAAAGTGGCTACCTCACCCCTGCCGTATCGGGGATCCCCAGCGCTTCAGAGCGGGGGGCAAAATCAGAAGTGGCCCACAAGTGGGCAAAATGGCTACCTCACCCCTGCCGTATCGGGGATCCCCACCGCTTCAGAGCGGGGGGCAAAATCAGAAGTGGCCCACAAGTGGGCAAAGTGGCTACCTCACCCCTGCCGTATCGGGGATCCCCACCGCTTCAGAGCGGGGGGCAAAATCAGAAGTGGCCCACAAGTGGGCACAGTGGCTACCTCACCCCTGCCGTATCGGGGATCCCAACCGCTTCAGAGCGGGGGGCAAAATCAGAAGTGGCCCACAAGTGGGCAAAGTGGCTACCTCAGCCCTGCCGTATCGGGGATCCCCACCGCTTCAGAGCGGGGGGCAAAATCAGAAGTGGCCCACAAGTGGGCAAAGTGGCTACCTCACCCCTGCCGTATCGGGGTCCCCAGCGCTTCAGAGCGGGGGGCAAAATCAGAAGTGGCCCACAAGTGGGCAAAGTGGCTACCTCACCCCTGCCGTATCGGGGATCCCCACCGCTTCAGAGCGGGGGGCAAAATCAGAAGTGGCCCACAAGTGGGCACAGTGGCTACCTCAGCCCTGCCGTATCGGGGATCCCCACCGCTTCAGAGCGGGGGGCAAAATCATAAGTGGCCCACAAGTGGGCAAAGTGGCTACCTCAGCCCTGCCGTATCGGGGATCCCCACCGCTTCAGAGCGGGGGGCAAAATCAGAAGTGGCCCACAAGTGGGCAAAGTGGCTACCTCACCCCTGCCGTATCGGGGATCCCCACCGCTTCAGAGCGGGGGGCAAAATCAGAAGTGGCCCACAAGTGGGCAAAATGGCTACCTCACCCCTGCCGTATCGGGGATCCCCACCGCTTCAGAGCGGGGGGCAAAATCAGAAGTGGCCCACAAGTGGGCAAAGTGGCTACCTCACCCCTGCCGTATCGGGGATCCCCACCGCTTCAGAGCGGGGGGCAAAATCAGAAGTGGCCCACAAGTGGGCAAAGTGGCTACCTCACCCCTGCCGTATCGGGGATCCCCAGCGCTTCAGAGCGGGGGGCAAAATCAGAAGTGGCCCACAAGTGGGCAAAATGGCTACCTCACCCCTGCCGTATCGGGGATCCCCACCGCTTCAGAGCGGGGGGCAAAATCAGAAGTGGCCCACAAGTGGGCAAAGTGGCTACCTCACCCCTGCCGTATCGGGGATCCCCACCGCTTCAGAGCGGGGGGCAAAATCAGAAGTGGCCCACAAGTGGGCACAGTGGCTACCTCAGCCCTGCCGTATCGGGGATCCCCACCGCTTCAGAGCGGGGGGCAAAATCAGAAGTGGCCCACAAGTGGGCAAAGTGGCTACCTCAGCCCTGCCGTATCGGGGATCCCCACCGCTTCAGAGCGGGGGGCAAAATCAGAAGTGGCCCACAAGTGGGCAAAGTGGCTACCTCACCCCTGCCGTATCGGGGTCCCCAGCGCTTCAGAGCGGGGGGCAAAATCAGAAGTGGCCCACAAGTGGGCAAAGTGGCTACCTCACCCCTGCCGTATCGGGGATCCCCACCGCTTCAGAGCGGGGGGCAAAACCAGAAGTGGCCCACAAGTGGGCAAAGTGGCTACCTCACCCCTGCCGTATCGGGGATCCCCAGCCCTTCAGAGCGGGGGGCAAAATCAGAAGTGGCCCATAAGTGGGCAAAGTGGCTACCTCACCCCTGCCGTATCGGGGATCCCCACCGCTTCAGAGCGGGGGGCAAAATCAGAAGTGGCCCACAAGTGGGCAAAGTGGCTACCTCACCCCTGCCGTATCGGGGATCCCCACCGCTTCAGAGCGGGGGGCAAAATCAGAAGTGGCCCACAAGTGGGCAAAGTGGCTACCTCACCCCTGCCGTATCGGGGATCCCCACCGCTTCAGAGCGGGGGGCAAAATCAGAAGTGGCCCACAAGTGGGCAAAGTGGCTACCTCACCCCTGCCGTATCGGGGATCCCCACCGCTTCAGAGCGGGGGGCAAAATCAGAAGTGGCCCACAAGTGGGCAAAATGGCTACCTCACCCCTGCCGTATCGGGGATCCCCACCGCTTCAGAGCGGGGGGCAAAATCAGAAGTGGCCCACAAGTGGGCAAAGTGGCTACCTCACCCCTGCCGTATCGGGGATCCCCACCGCTTCAGAGCGGGGGGCAAAATCAGAAGTGGCCCACAAGTGGGCAAAGTGGCTACCTCACCCCTGCCGTATCGGGGATCCCCAGCGCTTCAGAGCGGGGGGCAAAATCAGAAGTGGCCCACAAGTGGGCAAAATGGCTACCTCACCCCTGCCGTATCGGGGATCCCCACCGCTTCAGAGCGGGGGGCAAAATCAGAAGTGGCCCACAAGTGGGCAAAGTGGCTACCTCACCCCTGCCGTATCGGGGATCCCCACCGCTTCAGAGCGGGGGGCAAAATCAGAAGTGGCCCACAAGTGGGCACAGTGGCTACCTCAGCCCTGCCGTATCGGGGATCCCCACCGCTTCAGAGCGGGGGGCAAAATCAGAAGTGGCCCACAAGTGGGCAAAGTGGCTACCTCAGCCCTGCCGTATCGGGGATCCCCACCGCTTCAGAGCGGGGGGCAAAATCAGAAGTGGCCCACAAGTGGGCAAAGTGGCTACCTCACCCCTGCCGTATCGGGGTCCCCAGCGCTTCAGAGCGGGGGGCAAAATCAGAAGTGGCCCACAAGTGGGCAAAGTGGCTACCTCACCCCTGCCGTATCGGGGATCCCCACCGCTTCAGAGCGGGGGGCAAAACCAGAAGTGGCCCACAAGTGGGCAAAGTGGCTACCTCACCCCTGCCGTATCGGGGATCCCCAGCACTTCAGAGCGGGGGGCAAAATCAGAAGTGGCCCATAAGTGGGCAAAGTGGCTACCTCACCCCTGCCGTATCGGGGATCCCCACCGCTTCAGAGCGGGGGGCAAAATCAGAAGTGGCCCACAAGTGGGCAAAGTGGCTACCTCACCCCTGCCGTATCGGGGATCCCCACCGCTTCAGAGCGGGGGGCAAAATCAGAAGTGGCCCACAAGTGGGCAAAGTGGCTACCTCACCCCTGCCGTATCGGGGATCCCCACCGCTTCAGAGCGGGGGGCAAAATCAGAAGTGGCCCACAAGTGGGCAAAGTGGCTACCTCACCATTGCGGTATCGGGGATCCCCAACGCTTCAGAGCGGGGGGCAAAATCAGAAGTGGCCCACAAGTGGGCAAAATGGCTACCTCACCCCTGCCGTATCGGGGATCCCCACCGCTTCAGAGCGGGGGGCAAAATCAGAAGTGGCCCACAAGTGGGCAAAGTGGCTACCTCACCCCTGCCGTATCGGGGATCCCCACCGTTTCAGAGTGGGGGGCAAAATCAGAAGTGGCCCACAAGTGGGCAAAGTGGCTACCTCACCCCTGCCGTATCGGGGATCCCCACCGCTTCAGAGCGGGGGGCAAAATCAGAAGTGGCCCACAAGTGGGCAAAATGGCTACCTCACCCCTGCCGTATCGGGGATCCCCACCGCTTCAGAGCGGGGGGCAAAATCAGAAGTGGTCCACAAGTGGGCAAAGTGGCTACCTCACCCCTGCCGTATCGGGGATCCCCACCGCTTCAGAGTGGGGGGCAAAATCAGAAGTGGCCCACAAGTGGGCAAAGTGGCTACCTCACCCCTGCCGTATCGGGGATCCCCACCGCTTCAGAGCGGGGGGCAAAATCAGAAGTGGCCCACAAGTGGGCAAAGTGGCTACCTCACCCCTGCCATATCGGGGATCCCCACCGCTTCAGAGCGGGGGGCAAAATTAGAAGTGGCCCACAAGTGGGCAAAATGGCTACCTCACCCCTGCCGTATCGGGGATCCCCACCGCTTCAGAGCGGGGGGCAAAATCAGAAGTGGCCCACAAGTGGGCAAAGTGGCTACCTCACCATTGCCGTATCGGGGATCCCCAACGCTTCAGAGCGGGGGGCAAAATCAGAAGTGGCCCACAAGTGGGCAAAATGGCTACCTCACCCCTGCCGTATCGGGGATCCCCACCGCTTCAGAGCGGGGGGCAAAATCAGAAGTGGCCCACAAGTGGGCAAAGTGGCTACCTCACCCCTGCCGTATCGGGGATCCCCACCGCTTCAGAGCGGGGGGCAAAATCAGAAGTGGCCCACAAGTGGGCAAAGTGGCTACCTCACCCCTGCCGTATCGGGGATCCCCAGCGCTTCAAAGCGGGGGGCAAAATCAGAAGTGGCCCACAAGTGGGCAAAATGGCTACCTCACCCCTGCCGTATCGGGGATCCCCACCGCTTCAGAGCGGGGGGCAAAATCAGAAGTGGCCCACAAGTGGGCAAAGTGGCTACCTCACCCCTGCCGTATCGGGGATCCCCACCGCTTCAGAGCGGGGGGCAAAATCAGAAGTGGCCCACAAGTGGGCATAGTGGCTACCTCAGCCCTGCCGTATCGGGGATCCCCACCGCTTCAGAGCGGGGGGCAAAATCAGAAGTGGCCCACAAGTGGGCAAAGTGGCTACCTCACCCCTGCCGTATCGGGGATCCCCACCGCTTCAGAGCGGGGGGCAAAATCAGAAGTGGCCCACAAGTGGGCAAAGTGGCTACCTCACCCCTGCCGTATCGGGGATCCCCAGCGCTTCAAAGCGGGGGGCAAAATCAGAAGTGGCCCACAAGTGGGCAAAATGGCTACCTCACCCCTGCCGTATCGGGGATCCCCACCGCTTCAGAGCGGGGGGCAAAATCAGAAGTGGCCCACAAGTGGGCAAAGTGGCTACCTCACCCCTGCCGTATCGGGGATCCCCACCGCTTCAGAGCGGGGGGCAAAATCAGAAGTGGCCCACAAGTGGGCATAGTGGCTACCTCAGCCCTGCCGTATCGGGGATCCCCACCGCTTCAGAGCGGGGGGCAAAATCAGAAGTGGCCCACAAGTGGGCAAAGTGGCTACCTCACCCCTGCCGTATCGGGGATCCCCAGCGCTTCAAAGCGGGGGGCAAAATCAGAAGTGGCCCACAAGTGGGCAAAATGGCTACCTCACCCCTGCCGTGTCGGGGATCCCCACCGCTTCAGAGTGGGGGGCAAAATCAGAAGTGGCCCACAAGTGGGCAAAATGGCTACCTCACCCCTGCCGTATCGGGGATCCCCACCGCTTCAGAGTGGGGGGCAAAATCAGAAGTGGCCCACAAGTGGGCAAAGTGGCTACCTCACCCCTGCCATATCGGGGATCCCCACCGCTTCAGAGCGGGGGGCAAAATCAGAAGTGGCCCACAAGTGGGCAGAGTGGCTACCTCACCCCTGCCGTATCGGGGATCCCCACCGCTTCAGAGCGGGGGGCAAAATTAGAAGTGGCCCACAAGTGGGCAAAATGGCTACCTCACCCCTGCCGTATCGGGGATCCCCACCGCTTCAGAGCGGGGGGCAAAATCAGAAGTGGCCCACAAGTGGGCAAAATGGCTACCTCACCCCTGCCGTATCGGGGATCCCCACCGCTTCAGAGCGGGGGGCAAAATCAGAAGTGGCCCACAAGTGGGCAAAGTGGCTACCTCACCCCTGCCGTATCGGGGATCCCCACCGCTTCAGAGCGGGGGGCAAAATCAGAAGTGGCCCACAAGTGGGCAAAGTGGCTACCTCACCCCTGCCGTATCGGGGATCCCCAGCGCTTCAGAGCGGGGGGCAAAATCAGAAGTGGCCCACAAGTGGGCAAAATGGCTACCTCACCCCTGCCGTATCGGGGATCCCCACCGCTTCAGAGCGGGGGGCAAAATCAGAAGTGGCCCACAAGTGGGCAAAGTGGCTACCTCACCCCTGCCGTATCGGGGATCCCCGGCGCTTCAGAGCGGGGGGCAAAATCAGAAGTGGCCCACAAGTGGGCAAAGTGGCTACCTCAGCCCTGCCGTATCGGGGATCCCCGGCGCTTCAGAGCGGGGGGCAAAATCAGAAGTGGCCCACAAGTGGGCAAAGTGGCTACCTCACCCCTGCCGTATCGGGGATCCCCACCGCTTCAGAGCGGGGGGCAAAATCAGAAGTGGCCCACAAGTGGGCAAAGTGGCTACCTCACCCCTGCCGTATCGGGGATCCCCACTGCTTCAGAGCGGGGGGCAAAATCAGAGGTGGCCCACAAGTGGGCAAAATGGCTACCTCACCCCTGCCGTATCGGGGATCCCCACCGCTTCAGAGCGGGGGGGGAAAATCAGAAGTGGCCCACAAGTGGGCAAAATGGCTACCTCACCCCTGCCGTATCGGGGATCCCCACCGCTTCAGAGCGGGGGGCAAAATCAGAAGTGGCCCACAAGTGGGCAAAGTGGCTACCTCACCCCTGCCGTATCGGGGATCCCCACTGCTTCAGAGCGGGGGGCAAAATCAGAGGTGGCCCACAAGTGGGCAAAATGGCTACCTCACCCCTGCCGTATCGGGGATCCCCACCGCTTCAGAGCGGGGGGCAAAATCAGAAGTGGCCCACAAGTGGGCAAAGTGGCTACCTCACCCCTGCCGTATCGGGGATCCCCACCGCTTCAGAGCGGGGGGCAAAATCAGAAGTGGCCCACAAGTGGGCAAAATGGCTACCTCACCCCTGCCGTATCGGGGATCCCCACCGCTTCAGAGCGGGGGGCAAAATCAGAAGTGGCCCACAAGTGGGCAAAGTGGCTACCTCACCCCTGCCGTATCGGGGATCCCCACCGCTTCAGAGCGGGGGGCGAAATCAGAAGTGGCCCACAAGTGGGCAAAGTGGCTACCTCAGCCCTGCCATATCGGGGATCCCCACCGCTTCAGAGCAGGGAGCAAAATCAGAAGTGGCCCACAAGTGGGCAAAGTGGCTACCTCACCCCTGCCGTATCGGGGATCCCCACCGCTTCAGAGCGGGGGGCAAAATCAGAAGTGGCCCACAAGTGGGCAAAGTGGCTACCTCACCCCTGCCGTATCAGGGATCCCCACCGCTTCACAGCGGGGGGCAAAATCAGAAGTGGCCCACAAGTGGGCAAAGTGGCTACCTCACCCCTGCCGTATCGGGGATCCCCACCGCTTCAGAGCGGGGGGCAAAATCAGAAGTGGCCCACAAGTGGGCAAAGTGGCTACCTCACCCCTGCCGTATCGGGGATCCCCACCGCTTCAGAGCGGGGGGCAAAATCAGAAGTGGCCCACAAGTGGGCAAAATGGCTACCTCACCCCTGCCGTATCGGGGATCCCCACCGCTTCAGAGCGGGGGGCAAAATCAGAAGTGGCCCACAAGTGGGCAAAATGGCTACCTCACCCCTGCCGTATCGGGGATCCCCACCGCTTCAAAGCGGGGGGCAAAATCAGAAGTGGCCCACAAGTGGGCAAAGTGGCTACCTCACCCCTGCCGTATCGGGGATCCCCACCGCTTCAGAGCGGGGGGCAAAATCAGAAGTGGCCCACAAGTGGGCAAAGTGGCTACCTCAGCCCTGCCGTATCGGGGATCCCCGGCGCTTCAGAGCGGGGGGCAAAATCAGAAGTGGCCCACAAGTGGGCAAAGTGGCTACCTCAGCCCTGCCGTATCGGGGATCCCCACCGCTTCAGAGCGGGGGGCAAAATCAGAAGTGGCCCACAAGTGGGCAAAGTGGCTACCTCACCCCTGCCGTATCGGGGATCCCCACCGCTTCAGAGCGGGGGGCAAAATCAGAAGTGGCCCACAAGTGGGCAAAGTGGCTACCTCACCCCTGCCGTATCGGGGATCCCCACTGCTTCAGAGCGGGGGGCAAAATCAGAGGTGGCCCACAAGTGGGCAAAGTGGCTACCTCACCCCTGCCGTATCGGGGATCCCCAGCGTTTCAGAGCGGGGGGCAAAATCAGAAGTGGCCCACAAGTGGGCAAAGTGGCTACCTCACCCCTGCCGTATCGGGGATCCCCACCGCTTCAGAGCGGGGGGCAAAATCAGAAGTGGCCCACAAGTGGGCAAAATGGCTACCTCACCCCTGCCGTATCGGGGATCCCCACCGCTTCAGAGCGGGGGGCAAAATCAGAAGTGGCCCACAAGTGGGCAAAGTGGCTACCTCACCCCTGCCGTATCGGGGATCCCCACCGCTTCAGAGCGGGGGGCGAAATCAGAAGTGGCCCACAAGTGGGCAAAGTGGCTACCTCAGCCCTGCCATATCGGGGATCCCCACCGCTTCAGAGCAGGGAGCAAAATCAGAAGTGGCCCACAAGTGGGCAAAGTGGCTACCTCACCCCTGCCGTATCGGGGATCCCCACCGCTTCAGAGCGGGGGGCAAAATCAGAAGTGGCCCACAAGTGGGCAAAGTGGCTACCTCAGCCCTGCCGTATCAGGGATCCCCACCGCTTCACAGCGGGGGGCAAAATCAGAAGTGGCCCACAAGTGGGCAAAGTGGCTACCTCACCCCTGCCGTATCGGGGATCCCCACCGCTTCAGAGCGGGGGGCAAAATCAGAAGTGGCCCACAAGTGGGCAAAGTGGCTACCTCAGCCCTGCCGTATCGGGGATCCCCACCGCTTCAGAGCGGGGGGCAAAATCAGAAGTGGCCCACAAGTGGGCAAAATGGCTACCTCACCCCTGCCGTATCGGGGATCCCCACCGCTTCAGAGCGGGGGGCAAAATCAGAAGTGGCCCACAAGTGGGCAAAATGGCTACCTCACCCCTGCCGTATCGGGGATCCCCACCGCTTCAAAGCGGGGGGCAAAATCAGAAGTGGCCCACAAGTGGGCAAAGTGGCTACCTCACCCCTGCCGTATCGGGGATCCCCACCGCTTCAGAGCGGGGGGCAAAATCAGAAGTGGCCCACAAGTGGGCAAAGTGGCTACCTCAGCCCTGCCGTATCGGGGATCCCCGGCGCTTCAGAGCGGGGGGCAAAATCAGAAGTGGCCCACAAGTGGGCAAAGTGGCTACCTCAGCCCTGCCGTATCGGGGATCCCCACCGCTTCAGAGCGGGGGGCAAAATCAGAAGTGGCCCACAAGTGGGCAAAGTGGCTACCTCACCCCTGCCGTATCGGGGATCCCCACCGCTTCAGAGCGGGGGGCAAAATCAGAAGTGGCCCACAAGTGGGCAAAGTGGCTACCTCACCCCTGCCGTATCGGGGATCCCCACTGCTTCAGAGCGGGGGGCAAAATCAGAGGTGGCCCACAAGTGGGCAAAGTGGCTACCTCACCCCTGCCGTATCGGGGATCCCCAGCGCTTCAGAGCGGGGGGCAAAATCAGAAGTGGCCCACAAGTGGGCAAAGTGGCTACCTCACCCCTGCCGTATCGGGGATCCCCACCGCTTCAGAGCGGGGGGCAAAATCAGAAGTGGCCCACAAGTGGGCAAAATGGCTACCTCACCCCTGCCGTATCGGGGATCCCCACCGCTTCAGAGCGGGGGGCAAAATCAGAAGTGGCCCACAAGTGGGCAAAGTGGCTACCTCACCCCTGCCGTATCGGGGATCCCCACCGCTTCAGAGCGGGGGGCGAAATCAGAAGTGGCCCACAAGTGGGCAAAGTGGCTACCTCAGCCCTGCCATATCGGGGATCCCCACCGCTTCAGAGCAGGGAGCAAAATCAGAAGTGGCCCACAAGTGGGCAAAGTGGCTACCTCACCCCTGCCGTATCGGGGATCCCCACCGCTTCAGAGCGGGGGGCAAAATCAGAAGTGGCCCACAAGTGGGCAAAGTGGCTACCTCACCCCTGCCGTATCAGGGATCCCCACCGCTTCACAGCGGGGGGCAAAATCAGAAGTGGCCCACAAGTGGGCAAAGTGGCTACCTCACCCCTGCCGTATCGGGGATCCCCACCGCTTCAGAGCGGGGGGCAAAATCAGAAGTGGCCCACAAGTGGGCAAAGTGGCTACCTCACCCCTGCCGTATCGGGGATCCCCACCGCTTCAGAGCGGGGGGCAAAATCAGAAGTGGCCCACAAGTGGGCAAAATGGCTACCTCACCCCTGCCGTATCGGGGATCCCCACCGCTTCAGAGCGGGGGGCAAAATCAGAAGTGGCCCACAAGTGGGCAAAATGGCTACCTCACCCCTGCCGTATCGGGGATCCCCACCGCTTCAAAGCGGGGGGCAAAATCAGAAGTGGCCCACAAGTGGGCAAAGTGGCTACCTCACCCCTGCCGTATCGGGGATCCCCACCGCTTCAGAGCGGGGGGCAAAATCAGAAGTGGCCCACAAGTGGGCAAAGTGGCTACCTCACCCCTGCCGTATCGGGGATCCCCACCGCTTCAGAGCGGGGGGCAAAATCAGAAGTGGCCCACAAGTGGGCAAAATGGCTACCTCACCCCTGCCGTATCGGGGATCCCCACCGCTTCAGAGCGGGGGGCAAAATCAGAAGTGGCCCACAAGTGGGCAAAGTGGCTACCTCACCCCTGCCGTATCGGGGATCCCCACCGCTTCAGAGCGGGGGGCAACATCAGAAGTGGCCCACCAGTGGGCAAAATGGCTACCTCACCCCTGCCGTATAGGGGATCCCCACCGCTTCAGAGCGGGGGGCAAAATCAGAAGTGGTCCACAAGTGGGCAAAGTGGCTACCTCACCCCTGCCGTATCGGGGATCCCCACCGCTTCAGAGTGGGGGGCAAAATCAGAAGTGGCCCACAAGTGGGCAAAGTGGCTACCTCACCCCTGCCGTATCGGGGATCCCCACCGCTTCAGAGCGGGGGGCGAAATCAGAAGTGGCCCACAAGTGGGCAAAGTGGCTACCTCACCCCTGCCGTATCGGGGATCCCCACCGCTTCAGAGCGGGGGGCAAAATCAGAAGTGGCCCACAAGTGGGCAAAATGGCTACCTCACCCCTGCCGTATCGGGGATCCCCACCGCTTCAGAGCGGGGGGCAAAATCAGAAGTGGCCCACAAGTGGGCAAAGTGGCTACCTCACCCCTGCCGTATCGGGGATCCCCACCGCTTCAGAGCGGGGGGCAACATCAGAAGTGGCCCACCAGTGGGCAAAATGGCTACCTCACCCCTGCCGTATAGGGGATCCCCACCGCTTCAGAGCGGGGGGCAAAATCAGAAGTGGCCCACAAGTGGGCAAAGTGGCTACCTCACCCCTGCCGTATCGGGGATCCCCACCGCTTCAGAGCAGGGGGCAAAATCAGAAGTGGCCCAAAAGTGGGCAAAATGGCTACCTCACCCCTGCCGTATCGGGGATCCCCACCGCTTCAAAGAGGGGGGCAAAATCAGAAGTGGCCCACAAGTGGGCAAAGTGGCTACCTCACCCCTGCCGTATCGGGGATCCCCACCGCTTCAGAGCGGGGGGCAAAATCAGAAGTGGCCCACAAGTGGGCAAAATGGCTACCTCACCCCTGCCGTATCGGGGATCCCCACCGCTTCAGAGCGGGGGGCAAAATCAGAAGTGGCCCACAAGTGGGCAAAGTGGCTACCTCACCCCTGCCGTATCGGGGATCCCCACCGCTTCAGAGCGGGGGGCAAAATCAGAAGTGGCCCACAAGTGGGCAAAGTGGCTACCTCACCCCTGCCGTATCGGGGATCCCCAGCGCTTCAGAGCGGGGGGCAAAATCAGAAGTGGCCCACAAGTGGGCAAAGTGGCTACCTCACCCCTGCCGTATCGGGGATCCCCAGCACTTCAGAGCGGGGGGCAAAATCAGAAGTGGCCCACAAGTGGGCACAGTGGCTACCTCAGCCCTGCCGTATCGGGGATCCCCACCGCTTCAGAGCGGGGGGCAAAATCAGAAGTGGCCCACAATTGGGCAAAGTGGCTACCTCAGCCCTGCCGTATCGGGGATCCCCACCGCTTCAGAGCGGGGGGCAAAATCAGAAGTGGCCCACAAGTGGGCAAAGTGGCTACCTCACCCCTGCCGTATCGGGGATCCCCACCGCTTCAGAGCGGGGGGCAAAATCAGAAGTGGTCCACAAGTGGGCAAAGTGGCTACCTCACCCCTGCCGTATCGGGGATCCCCACCGCTTCAGAGTGGGGGGCAAAATCAGAAGTGGCCCACAAGTGGGCAAAGTGGCTACCTCACCCCTGCCGTATTGGGGATCCCCACCGCTTCAGAGCGGGGGGCAAAATCAGAAGTGGCCCACAAGTGGGCAAAGTGGCTACCTCACCCCTGCCGTATCGGGGATCCCCACCGCTTCAGAGCGGGGGGCAAAATCAGAAGTGGCCCACAAGTGGGCAAAGTGGCTACCTCACCCCTGCCGTATCGGGGATCCCCACCGCTTCAGAGCGGGGGGCAAAATCAGAAGTGGCCCACAAGTGGGCAAAGTGGCTACCTCACCCCTGCCGTATCGGGGATCCCCAGCGCTTCAGAGCGGGGGGCAAAATCAGAAGTGGCCCACAAGTGGGCAAAATGGCTACCTCACCCCTGCCGTATCGGGGATCCCCACCGCTTCAGAGCGGGGGGCAAAATCAGGAGTGGCCCACAAGTGGGCAAAGTGGCTACCTCACCCCTGCCGTATCGGGGATCCCCAGCACTTCAGAGCGGGGGGCAAAATCAGAAGTGGCCCACAAGTGGGCACAGTGGCTACCTCAGCCCTGCCGTATCGGGGATCCCCACCGCTTCAGAGCGGGGGGCAAAATCAGAAGTGGCCCACAAGTGGGCAAAGTGGCTACCTCACCCCTGCCGTATCGGGGATCCCCGGCGCTTCAGAGCGGGGGGCAAAATCAGAAGTGGCCCACAAGTGGGCAAAGTGGCTACCTCACCATTGCCGTATCGGGGATCCCCACCGCTTCAGAGCGGGGGGCAAAATCAGAAGTGGCCCACAAGTGGGCAAAGTGGCTACCTCACCCCTGCCGTATCGGGGATCCCCACCGCTTCAGAGCGGGGGGCAAAATCAGAAGTGGCCCACAAGTGGGCAAAGTGGCTACCTCACCCCTGCCGTATCGGGGATCCCCAGCGCTTCAGAGCGGGGGGCAAAATCAGAAGTGGCCCACAAGTGGGCAAAATGGCTACCTCACCCCTGCCGTATCGGGGATCCCCACCGCTTCAGAGCGGGGGGCAAAATCAGGAGTGGCCCACAAGTGGGCAAAGTGGCTACCTCACCCCTGCCGTATCGGGGATCCCCACCGCTTCAGAGCGGGGGGCAAAATCAGAAGTGGCCCACAAGTGGGCACAGTGGCTACCTCAGCCCTGCCGTATCGGGGATCCCCACCGCTTCAGAGCGGGGGGCAAAATCAGAAGTGGCCCAACGTGGGCAAAGTGGCTACCTCAGCCCTGCCGTATCGGGGATCCCCACCGCTTCAGAGCGGGGGGCAAAATCAGAAGTGGCCCACAAGTGGGCAAAGTGGCTACCTCACCCCTGCCGTATCGGGGATCCCCACCGCTTCAGAGCGGGGGGCAAAATCAGAAGTGGTCCACAAGTGGGCAAAGTGGCTACCTCACCCCTGCCGTATCAGGGATCCCCACCGCTTCAGAGTGGGGGGCAAAATCAGAAGTGGCCCACAAGTGGGCAAAGTGGCTACCTCACCCCTGCCGTATCGGGGATCCCCACCGCTTCAGAGCGGGGGGCAAAATCAGAAGTGGCCCACAAGTGGGCAAAGTGGCTACCTCACCCCTGCCGTATCGGGGATCCCCACCGCTTCAGAGCGGGGGGCAAAATTAGAAGATGCCCACAAGTGGGCAAAATGGCTACCTCACCCCTGCCGTATCGGGGATCCCCACCGCTTCAGAGCGGGGGGCAAAATCAGAAGTGGCCCACAAGTGGGCAAAGTGGCTACCTCACCCCTGCCGTATCGGGGATCCCCACCGCTTCAGAGCGGGGGGCAAAATCAGAAGTGGCCCACAAGTGGGCAAAGTGGCTACCTCAGCCCTGCCGTATCGGGGATCCCCACCGCTTCAGAGCGGGGGGCAAAATCAGAAGTGGCCCACAAGTGGGCAAAGTGGCTACCTCACCCCTGCCGTATCGGGGATCCCCACCGCTTCAGAGCGGGGGGCAAAATCAGAAGTGGCCCACAAGTGGGCAAAGTGGCTACCTCACCCCTGCCGTATCGGGGATCCCCACCGCTTCAGAGCGGGGGGCAAAATCAGAAGTGGCCCACAAGTGGGCAAAGTGGCTACCTCACCCCTGCCGTATCGGGGATCCCCACCGCTTCGGAGCGGGGGGCAAAATCAGAGGTGGCCCACAAGTGGGCAAAGTGGCTACCTCACCCCTGCCGTATCGGGGATCCCCACCGCTTCAGAGCGGGGGGCAAAATCAGAAGTGGCCCACAAGTGGGCAAAGTGGCTACCTCACCCCTACCGTATCGGGGATCCCCACCGCTTCAGAGCGGGGAGCAAAATCAGAAGGGGCCCACAAGTGGGCAAAGTGGCTACCTCACCCCTGCCGTATCGGGGATCCCCACCGCTTCAGAGCGGGGGGCAAAATCAGAAGTGGCCCACAAGTGGGCAAAGTGGCTACCTCACCATTGCCGTATCGGGGATCCCCACCGCTTCAGAGCGGGGGGCAAAATCAGAAGTGGCCCACAAGTGGGCAAAGTGGCTACCTCACCCCTGCCGTATCGGGGATCCCCACCGCTTCAGAGCGGGGGGCAAAATCAGAAGTGGCCCACAAGTGGGCAAAATGGCTACCTCACCCCTGCCGTATCAGGGATCCCCAGCGCTTCAAAGCGGGGGGCAAAATCAGAAGTGGCCCACAAGTGGGCAAAGTGGCTACATCACCCCTGCCGTATCGGGGATCCCCACCGCTTCAGAGCGGGGGGCGAAATCAGAAGTGGCCCACAAGTGGGCAAATGGCTACCTCACTCCTGCCGTATCGGGGATCCCCACCGCTTCAGAGCGGGGGGCAAAATCAGAAGTGGCCCACAAGTGGGCAAAGTGGCTACCTCACCCCTGCCGTATCGGGGATCCCCACCGCTTCAGAGCGGGGGGCAAAATCAGAAGTGGCCCACAAGTGGGCAAAGTGGCTACCTCACCCCTACCGTATCGGGGATCCCCACCGCTTCAGAGCGGGGAGCAAAATCAGAAGTGGCCCACAAGTGGGCAAAGTGGCTACCTCACCCCTGCCGTATCGGGGATCCCCAGCGCTTCAGAGCGGGGGGCAAAATCAGAAGTGGCCCACAAGTGGGCAAAGTGGCTACCTCACCATTGCCGTATCGGGGATCCCCACCGCTTCAGAGCGGGGGGCGAAATCAGAAGTGGCCCACAAGTGGGCAAAATGGCTACCTCACCCCTGCCGTATCAGGGATCCCCAGCGCTTCAAAGCGGGGGGCAAAATCAGAAGTGGCCCACAAGTGGGCAAAGTGGCTACATCACCCCTGCCGTATCGGGGATCCCCACCGCTTCAGAGCGGGGGGCAAAATCAGAAGTGGCCCACAAGTGGGCAAAGTGGCTACCTCACCCCTGCCGTATCGGGGACCCCACCGCTTCAGAGCGGGGGGCAAAATCAGAAGTGGCCCACAAGTGGGCAAAATGGCTACCTCACTCCTGCCGTATCGGGGATCCCCACCGCTTCAGAGCGGGGGGCAAAATCAGAAGTGGCCCACAAGTGGGCAAAATGGCTACCTCACCCCTGCCGTATCGGGGATCCCCACCGCTTCAGAGCGGGGGGCAACATCAGAAGTGGCCCACAAGTGGGCAAAATGGCTACCTCACCCCTGCCGTATCGGGGATCCCTAGCGCTTCAGAGCGGGGGGCAAAATCAGAAGTGGCCCACAAGTGGGCAAAGTGGCTACCTCACCCCTGCCGTATCGGGGATCCCCACCGCTTCAGAGCGGGGGGCAAAATCAGAAGTGGCCCACAAGTGGGCAAAGTGGCTACCTCACCCCTACCGTATCGGGGATCCCCACAGCTTCAGAGCGGGGAGCAAAATCAGAAGTGGCCCACAAGTGGGCAAAGTGGCTACCTCACCCCTGCCGTATCAGGGATCCCCAGCGCTTCAAAGCGGGGGGCAAAATCAGAAGTGGCCCACAAGTGGGCAAAGTGGCTACATCACCCCTGCCGTATCGGGGATCCCCACCGCTTCAGAGCGGGGGGCAAAATCAGAAGTGGCCCACAAGTGGGCAAAGTGGCTACCTCACCCCTGCCGTATCGGGGATCCCCACCGCTTCAGAGCGGGGGGCAAAATCAGAAGTGGCCCACAAGTGGGCAAATAGCTACCTCACCCCTGCCGTATCGGGGATCCCCACCGCTTCAGAGCGGGGGGCAAAATCAGAAGTGGCCCACAAGTGGGCAAAGTGGCTACCTCACCCCTGCCGTATCGGGGATCCCCACCGCTTCAGAGCGGGGGGCAACATCAGAAGTGGCCCACAAGTGGGCAAAATGGCTACCTCACCCCTGCCGTATCGGGGATCCCTAGCGCTTCAGAGCGGGGGGCAAAATCAGAAGTGGCCCACAAGTGGGCAAAGTGGCTACCTCACCCCTGCCGTATCGGGGATCCCCACCGCTTCAGAGCGGGGGGCAAAATCAGAAGTGGCCCACAAGTGGGCAAAGTGGCTACCTCACCCCTACCGTATCGGGGATCCCCACAGCTTCAGAGCGGGGAGCAAAATCAGAAGTGGCCCACAAGTGGGCAAAGTGGCTACCTCACCCCTGCCGTATCGGGGATCCCCACCGCTTCAGAGCGGGGGGCAAAATCAGAAGTGGCCCACAAGTGGGCAAAGTGGCTACCTCACCCCTGCCGTATCGGGGATCCCCACCGCTTCAGAGCGGGGGGCAAAATCAGAAGTGGCCCACAAGTGGGCAAAGTGGCTACCTCACCCCTGCCGTATCGGGGATCCCCACCGCTTCAGAGCGGGGGGCAAAATCAGAAGTGGTCCACAAGTGGGCAAAGTGGCTACCTCACCCCTGCCGTATCGGGGATCCCCACCGCTTCAGAGCGGGGGGCAAAATCAGAAGTGGCCCACAAGTGGGCAAAGTGGCTACCTCACCCCTGCCGTATCGGGGATCCCCACCGCTTCAGAGCGGGGGGCAAAATCAGAAGTGGCCCACAAGTGGGCGAAGTGGCTACCTCACCATTGCCGTATCGGGGATCCCCACCGCTTCAGAGCGGGGGGCAAAATCAGAAGTGGCCCACAAGTGGGCAAAATGGCTACCTCACCCCTGCCGTATCGGGGATCCCCACCGCTTCAGAGCGGGGGGCAAAATCAGAAGTGGCCCACAAGTGGGCAAAGTGGCTACCTCACCCCTGCCGTATCGGGGATCCCCACCGCTTCAGAGCGGGGGGCAAAATCAGAAGTGGCCCACAAGTGGGCAAAGTGGCTACCTCAGCCCTGCCGTATCGGGGATCCCCACCGCTTCAGAGCGGGGGGCAAAATCAGAAGTGGCCCACAAGTGGGCAAAGTGGCTACCTCACCCCTGCCGTATCGGGGATCCCCACCGCTTCAGAGCGGGGGGCAAAATCAGAAGTGGCCCACAAGTGGGCAAAGTGGCTACCTCACCCCTGCCGTATCGGGGATCCCCACTGCTTCAGAGCGGGGGGCAAAATCAGAGGTGGCCCACAAGTGGGCAAAGTGGCTACCTCACCCCTGCCGTATCGGGGATCCCCAGCGCTTCAGAGCGGGGGGCAAAATCAGAAGTGGCCCACAAGTGGGCAAAGTGGCTACCTCAGCCCTGCCGTATCGGGGATCCCCACCGCTTCAGAGCGGGGGGCAAAATCAGAAGTGGCCCACAAGTGGGCAAAATGGCTACCTCACCCCTGCCATATCGGGGATCCCCACCGCTTCAGAGCGGGGGGCAAAATCAGAAGTGGCCCACAAGTGGGCAAAGTGGCTACCTCACCCCTGCCGTATCGGGGATCCCCACCGCTTCAGAGCGGGGGGCGAAATCAGAAGTGGCCCACAAGTGGGCAAAGTGGCTACCTCACCCCTGCCGTATCGGGGATCCCCACCGCTTCAGAGCGGGGGGCAAAATCAGAAGTGGCCCACAAGTGGGCAAAATGGCTACCTCACCCCTGCCGTATCGGGGATCCCCACCGCTTCAAAGCGGGGGGCAAAATCAGAAGTGGCCCACAAGTGGGCAAAGTGGCTACCTCACCCCTGCCGTATCGGGGATCCCCACCGCTTCAGAGCGGGGGGCAAAATCAGAAGTGGCCCACAAGTGGGCAAATGGCTACCTCACCCCTGCCGTATCGGGGATCCCCACCGCTTCAGAGCGGGGGGCAAAATCAGAAGTGGCCCACAAGTGGGCAAAGTGGCTACCTCACCCCTGCCGTATCGGGGATCCCCACCGCTTCTGAGCGGGGGGCAACATCACAAGTGGCCCACAAGTGGGCAAAATGGCTACCTCACCCCTGCCGTATCGGGGATCCCTAGCGCTTCAGAGCGGGGGGCAAAATCAGAAGTGGCCCACAAGTGGGCAAAGTGGCTACCTCACCCCTGCCGTATCAGGGATCCCCACCGCTTCAGAGGGGGGGGCAAAATCAGAAGTGGCCCACAAGTGGGCAAAGTGGCTACCTCACCCCTACCGTATCGGGGATCCCCACCGCTTCAGAGGGGGGGGCAAAATCAGAAGTGGCCCACAAGTGGGCAAAGTGGCTACCTCACCCCTGCCGTATCGGTGATCCCCACCGCTTCAGAGCGGGGGGCAAAATCAGAAGTGGCCCACAAGTGGGCAAAGTGGCTACCTCACCATTGCCGTATCGGGGATCCCCACCGCTTCAGAGCGGGGGGCAAAATCAGAAGTGGCCCACAAGTGGGCAAAGTGGCTACCTCACCCCTGCCGTATCGGGGATCCCCACCGCTTCAGAGCGGGGGGCAAAATCAGAAGTGGCCCACAAGTGGGCAAAGTGGCTACCTCACTCCTGCCGTATCGGGGATCCCCACTGCTTCAGAGCGGGGGGCAAAATCAGAGGTGGCCCACAAGTGGGCAAAGTGGCTACCTCACCCCTGCCGTATCGGGGATCCCCACCGCTTCAGAGCGGGGGGCAAAATCAGAAGTGGCCCACAAGTGGGCAAAGTGGCTACCTCACCCCTGCCATATCGGGGATCCCCAGCGCTTCAGAGCGGGGGGCAAAATCAGAAGTGGCCCACAAGTGGGCAAAGTGGCTACCTCACCCCTGCCGTATCGGGGATCCCCACCGCTTCAGAGCGGGGGGCGAAATCAGAAGTGGCCCACAAGTGGGCAAAATGGCTACCTCACCCCTGCCGTATCGGGGATCCCCACCGCTTCTGAGCGGGGGGCAAAATCAGAAGTGGCCCGAAAGTGGGCAAAGTGGCTACTTCACCCCTGCCATATCGGGGATCCCCACCGCTTCAGAGCGGGGGGCAAAATCAGAGGTGGCCCACAAGTGGGCAAAGTGGCTACCTCACCCCTACCGTATCGGGGATCCCCACCGCTTCAGAGCGGGGAGCAAAATCAGAAGTGGCCCACAAGTGGGCAAAGTGGCTACCTCACCCTTGCCGTATCGGGGATCCCCACCGCTTCAGAGCGGGGGGCAAAATCAGAAGTGGCCCACAAGTGGGCAAAGTGGCTACCTCACCATTGCCGTATCGGGGATCCCCACCGCTTCAGAGCGGGGGGCAAAATCAGAAGTGGCCCACAAGTGGGCAAAGTGGCTACCTCACCCCTGCCGTATCGGGGATCCCCACCGCTTCAGAGCGGGGGGCAAAATCAGAAGTGGCCCACAAGTGGGCAAATGGCTACCTCACTCCTGCCGTATCGGGGGTCCCCACCGCTTCAGAGCGGGGGGCAAAATCAGAAGTGGCCCACAAGTGGGCAAAGTGGCTACCTCAGCCCTGCCGTATCGGGGATCCCCACCGCTTCAGAGCGGGGGGCAAAATCAGAAGTGGCCCACAAGTGGGCAAAATGGCTACCTCACCCCTGCCGTATCGGGGATCCCCACCGCTTCAAAGCGGGGGGCAAAATCAGAAGTGGCCCACAAGTGGGCAAAGTGGCTACCTCACCCCTGCCGTATCGGGGATCCCCACCGCTTCAGAGCGGGGGGCAAAATCAGAAGTGGCCCACAAGTGGGCAAATGGCTACCTCACTCCTGCCGTATCGGGGATCCCCACCGCTTCAGAGCGGGGGGCAAAATCAGAAGTGGCCCACAAGTGGGCAAAGTGGCTACCTCACCCCTGCCGTATCGGGGATCCCCACCGCTTCAGAGCGGGGGGCAAAATCAGAAGTGGCCCACAAGTGGGCAAAATGGCTACCTCACCCCTGCCGTATCGGGGATCCCCACCGCTTCAAAGCGGGGGGCAAAATCAGAAGTGGCCCACAAGTGGGCAAAGTGGCTACCTCACCCCTGCCGTATCGGGGATCCCCACCGCTTCAGAGCGGGGGGCAAAATCAGAAGTGGCCCACAAGTGGGCAAATGATTACATCACCCCTGCCGTATCGGGGATCCCCACCGCTTCAGAGCGGGGGGCAAAATCAGAAGTGGCCCACAAGTGGGCAAAATGGCTACCTCACTCCTGCCGTATCGGGGATCCCCACCGCTTCAGAGCGGGGGGCAAAATCAGAAGTGGCCCACAAGTGGGCAAAATGGCTACCTCACCCCTGCCGTATCGGGGATCCCCACCGCTTCAGAGCGGGGGGCAACATCAGAAGTGGCCCACAAGAGGGCAAAATGGCTACCTCACCCCTGCCGTATCGGGGATCCCTAGCGCTTCAGAGCGGGGGGCAAAATCAGAAGTGGCCCACAAGTGGGCAAAATGGCTACCTCACCCCTGCCGTATCGGGGATCCCCACCGCTTCAGAGCGGGGAGCAAAATCAGAAGTGGCCCACAATTGTGCAAAATGGCTACCTCACCCCTGCCGTATCGGGGATCCCCACCGCTTCAGAGCGGGGGGCAAAATCAGAAGTGGCCCACAAGTGGGCAAAGTGGCTACCTCACCCCTGCCGTATCGGGGATCCCCACCGCTTCTGAGCGGGGGGCAAAATCAGAGGTGGCCCACAAGTGGGCAAAGTGGCTACCTCACCCCTGCCGTATCGGGGATCCCCACCGCTTCAGAGCGGGGGGCAAAATCAGAAGTGGCCCACAAGTGGGCAAAATGGCTACCTCACCCCTGCCATATCGGGGATCCCCACCGCTTCAGAGCGGGGGGCAAAATCAGAAGTGGCCCACAAGTGGGCAAAGTGGCTACCTCACCCCTGCCGTATCGGGGATCCCCACCGCTTCAGAGCGGGGGGCAAAATCAGAAGTGGCCCACAAGTGGGCAAAGTGGCTACTTCACCCCTGCCATATCGGGGATCCCCACCGCTTCAGAGCGGGGGGCAAAATCAGAAGTGGCCCACAAGTGGGCAAAGTGGCTACCTCACCCCTGCCGTATCGGGGATCCCCACCGCTTCAGAGCGGGGGGCAAAATCAGAAGTGGCCCACAAGTGGGCAAAATGGCTACCTCACTCCTGCCGTATCGGGGATCCCCACCGCTTCAGAGCGGGGGGCAAAATCAGAAGTGGCCCACAAGTGGGCAAAATGGCTACCTCACCCCTGCCGTATCGGGGATCCCCACCGCTTCAAAGCGGGGGGCAAAATCAGAAGTGGCCCACAAGTGGGCAAAGTGGCTACCTCACCCCTGCCGTATCGGGGATCCCCACCGCTTCAGAGCGGGGGGCAAAATCAGAAGTGGCCCACAAGTGGGCAAATGGCTACCTCACTCCTGCCGTATCGGGGATCCCCACCGCTTCAGAGCGGGGGGCAAAATCAGAAGTGGCCCACAAGTGGGCAAAGTGGCTACCTCACCCCTGCCGTATCGGGGATCCCCACCGCTTCAGAGCGGGGGGCAACATCAGAAGTGGCCCACAAGTGGGCAAAATGGCTACCTCACCCCTGCCGTATCGGGGATCCCTAGCGCTTCAGAGCGGGGGGCAAAATCAGAAGTGGCCCACAAGTGGGCAAAATGGCTACCTCACCCCTGCCGTATCGGGGATCCCCACCGCTTCAGAGCGGGGAGCAAAATCAGAAGTGGCCCACAAGTGTGCAAAATGGCTACCTCACCCCTGCCGTATCGGGGATCCCCACCGCTTCAGAGCGGGGGGCAAAATCAGAAGTGGCCCACAAGTGGGCAAAGTGGCTACCTCACCCCTGCCGTATCGGGGATCCCCACCGCTTCAGAGCGGGGAGCAAAATCAGAAGTGGCCCACAAGTGGGCAAAATGGCTACCTCACCCCTGCCGTATCGGGGATCCCCACCGCTTCAGAGCGGGGGGCAAAATCAGAAGTGGCCCACAAGTGGGCAAAGTGGCTACCTCACCCCTGCCGTATCGGGGATCCCCACCGCTTCAGAGCGGGGGGCAAAATCAGAAGTGGCCCACAAGTGGGCAAAGTGGCTACCTCACCCCTGCCGTATCGGGGATCCCCACCGCTTCAGAGCGGGGGGCAAAATCAGAAGTGGCCCACAAGTGGGCAAAGTGGCTACCTCACCCCTGCCGTATCGGGGATCCCCACCGCTTCAGAGCGGGGGGCAAAATCAGAAGTGGCCCACAAGTGGGCAAAGTGGCTACCTCACCCCTGCCGTATCGGGGATCCCCACCGCTTCAGAGCGGGGGGCAAAATCAGAAGTGGCCCACAAGTGGGCAAAGTGGCTACCTCACCCCTGCCGTATCGGGGATCCCCAGCGCTTCAGAGCGGGGGGCAAAATCAGAAGTGGCCCACAAGTGGGCAAAGTGGCTACCTCACCCCTGCCGTATCGGGGATCCCCACCGCTTCAGAGCGGGGGGCAAAATCAGAAGTGGTCCACAAGTGGGCAAAGTGGCTACCTCACCCCTGCCGTATCGGGGATCCCCACCGCTTCAGAGCGGGGGGCAAAATCAGAAGTGGTGCCCAAAAGAGGGCCGGAATTGCTGCGTAACCCCTGCCGTCTTGGCGATCCCCAAAAAGGGGGGGGTAGACATGGCCCACGTTCGGCCGGGGAAAAAAGGCCTCTAGGGGCTTTCCTCAAGGGCTGTCCTTAACAATAAAAAAAAAAATCTCGTACCTCGCTTTTTTATAAAAAAGCGTAACTCGCTTTTTTATAAGAAAAAAAAGTGTAACTCGCTTTTTTATATAAAAAAAAACGTAACTCGCTTTTTTATATATAAAAAAAGCGTAACTCGCTTTTTTATATAAAAAAAGAGCGTAACTCGCTTTTTTATAAAAAATAAGGCGTAACTCGCTTTTTTATATAAAAAAAGAGCGTAACTCGCTTTTTTATATAAAAAAAGAGCGTAACTCGCTTTTTTATAAAAAAAAAAAGGCGTAACTCGCTTTTTTATATATAAAAAAAGCGTAAGTCGCGTAACTTTTTTTTTTTGGTGTAGGTCGCGTCGCAAAAAAAGCGTAAGTCGCGTATCATACATTTTTCAGTTTTTTTTTTCCACACGCGACTTACGCCAAAAAAAAAAAAATCAGCGACTTACGCCAAAAAAAAAAATAAGCGACTTACGCTTGACACCCGGCGCGTGGCCTGCCAAGTGCACGTTTGTATTCATAGCCTCTAGGTTCATGTCCCACCCCTCATCGTATATATCGGTATAGCGTACGCAAAGGCAGCGCACCAGGGCACAGCAACACAATCTTTCGAAAAAAGCAACCAGAAGATTAAAGATGACATAACCCAAAGGTGTCTTTTCTTTGAAAACCTCGACGGATGCATCTGTGTAGTCCCCTCGTTTGATGGTGTACAGCAAATGCATCCGCTTCTTGATGTCCAGGAAGGACCTTAGCAGCAGCTGCACCTCACAGACCATTTGTGCACGAATGGTCTCTGACGAAAGAGGGACTACAATGAACACCTTTATGTCACGGTAGCCCCCCACCAGGTCTTGTGCCGCCGAGTGGTACATATTTTTCACACACACTATTTCGAATTGCGTCTTCAACACCCCAAGAGCGTCCAAAACCTCTTGTTCTGTTTCACATGTCACCGAACCACGGATAAAATCGAGGATCCGCCCAGCAGCCATACAACAGTGCTGATCCCGAGACATCTGCAGTGTCCCAGGGAACTGAATGTTCTCAGAATCGTCTGTAGAGAGCTTCTCACGGACACGGGACTGCACTTTGTTTGGGGCAGGTTGGAAATTCTGTGCAAATAGCTGCTGCATCCTGGCGTCAAAGCTCGGTTTGATGCTCTTGGCCAGCCCGGTCAGCCATTCAAGGTACACGCAGCACAATAACCGTGCCAATCGCTCTGCAGGAAACGCATTGCAGGGAATGGACAGGCCAAGCTGTGCCGTCGTGTCCAGAAGTCGGCAATATTGGCGCATGCACCGATGTCCCGCAAGGCCACGTATGCCATGGCGAATCTCTGCTCCTCTGAAACCTTTGGCTCGTCGGAGCAATTTGCTTCCTCGCACCAGAGCCAGGGAAGCGGTCCATGAAACTGCTTTTGGTGAAGCTGCGCTGCTTCTGTTTTGCCCTCCTCCGCCTCCTGTTCCTCCAGCCACTGTTGGAGGTCGTTGAACGTGCCCGCACCTTGGGCTTTGGCTATCGCACCAACGTGCCCCAGCCGCAGGGACACCACATTCACACCCTTCGTTAACCGAGGCAAGTACTCGAGGGCACAGTGCAAGTCGCGGAGAACTTGTTCAAGCTTGACAAGAGAGTCGTGCACGGATTCATTGGACCTCTGCTTGTAGGCCCCTCCGCTGAATTCAACCACATGAGCCATGAGAAGGTAGCGAACAAAGTCCTTCAGGCGGTCAGGAAGCGGCTGTTCAGCTGCGAGCTCCACCAACGGGGTGATGATCTGAGAAAGCAGAAGCTGTGCCCTTCTTGGGTGTCTGTAAATCTGGTCGAACGCCCAAAACGTGTTGCGGGGGTTCGGCTTCTTGCGCCTCCTCCCGTTGTCCGGGGTGCGGTTCTCAAGCCCAGCAAAGATGGGCTCCTGCACAGCTTCTCCGCTTTCTGACATGCCGACAAGGAAGCATCGCCTGCAATTGCCTCAATGGTGCACCAGTCGGTCATCCTACTCTCGAGAAGCTGCACCATCTCTGGCATCCGACGATAGTGGTGGCCGTCTTTCGCGTGAGCGAGTGGCGTCCGCGGCACGTGCTGCACTGCAAATAACTTCCCGCCATCGCGTAGCTCTGGCCATGCACCATGTTCCAGGAGAATCGTGGCGACTTCGACGTGATTGTTGATGTTCCTGTTTCTAGTGAGGGCGCACCACAGCAGCCCATTAAACAGATCCCGTGCGTGATCATACTGGGCGTCAACGTCGGCACCGGCCTCACACAGGGCTCGCAGAGCCTGGACCTTGCCATTCCGAGCACAGATCAGCAATGGGGTGTATCCTTGGCTCGCCCTTGTTTCCAGGGGAGCACCCTTCCGGATGCATTCTTTGAACTTGTGCAACCTGTCAGTGGGAGGATCGTACATTGCGAAGAGTCGGGAAACAACATGCTTTTGGAAACTCGTCCGCCGTCTTCGGCCAAATAAGACAACAACTCAAGCCCCAGATGGTGCTTCGCAATGGCATTTATGTCCGCATCACGGGTCGTAGTCTGCCCCCAAAATGTCTTCCAGCCCTTGCATCAGCTCCTCAAGCCGGTGGCCGTAGGCGGATTGTAGGATTTGATGTTTGGGGCCATACGGGAGGACGGCCAACTGCACCGGTGCTACCAACGATGCAGTGATCCCCATGGATGGAACAGATGCTCACACAGTTAAAGTGTCATAAGATGGCCTGGACAAAGAAAACGGATAGGATGGGATGGGCGTAGTTTGAGGAGCAATGACCCATATGCACCAGCCGGCTGCATCGATATGGTCCTTGGTGCATTCATGTGGTTCCGGCTGCATTGACGTGCCACTGCTCCCGCAATGCGGGCATTGGTTCACGGCAATTAGGTTGCCCACAGTTATTTCATGGAAGCCTCTGGATACACGCTAAAAATGCGCAAAGGTGGTTTTATTGGAACGTTCAAATGTCCACCACAGTCTGTCGTATCTCCACTGAGAGTTCAAGGCTGAAGGTCCTGCACTGATGTCTAGCACGCATGCTGGGACGCAATCATTCATCACTGCTAGCGCAATCTCTGTTCTCGTTCACTTCTAACCCAATGACAAGCTCACCAGACTCGTCTTCATATTTTTTTTTACACTCCCTCTACGCATCGTGTGTCATGCTGAAATCATACTGTGTAGTGTCCATGTGCATGTTCAGTAAGGTGCAAATGTCGGGGGAAAAGGGGGAAAGTCACAGGTAGAAAGATGCCGCCCAGACAGCTTAAGTCTGTGGAAAGTGTCATTGACAGCAATATCACCTGGGTGGGTAGACGTGTATTCAGGGAGAGGTAGGCCAGTTGCCATTTTAGCCAGACGGTCGACCTCATCGTTACGCTTGATTTCTATTCGCTCTTCTTTGGTTTGGCCTTGGCTACATCCCTGTGGCTTGGGACCCACCTCAACCGGAGGGGCTTGTTCAGTGTTTCCTCCAAGATGGTGAGACGTAAATCCATATCGGAACACTCCCTATGGGGAGGATGTAGGGCTCGGTCCACAACTGCTTTGTTGTCATAAGTCAGTTCCTGATTTGTGCTAGCCAAAGCCGAATTAACTGCAAAACTTTGTAGTTCTGCCCTGTATGAGGTTTGTGGTCCGGTCACTCGGGTAATGACCTTCAGTGGACCGCAAGCGAGGGCTCCTCCTGCTCTGTATATTGTTCTTCCTCCTACTTCCTGAGTTAGTTTACTCCCGTCTCCATACCATATATCGCCTTCTGCCTGCTTTCCATTGGTGTAGCACTTTATTCCTGCCACCTCCACAGGGGTAAACCATGTTGGGACTTCCCCGTCCGTGGGATCATCATTTGCACTGCATCGTGTTATGTACCTGAAGACCCACAACAAATGGGTAAAGATACAAAAAGGTGGGCAAGTGGGCCCATCTCCCATGGTAGCAAATCAAAAATGCACTGTAACAAAAACAGTATCAATGCATATTGTCACCTGCACATTTTTGACTGGCACAGCAAATATGCATACACATTCCGTTAGTCGCTCAAAACCTCTGTTTTTACAATAAAAACATCACTCTTGTCCAAGATAGGAGGAAACATTACACTGGTGCTGGCCCCGCGCAGAAGACCGCCTACTTCCACAAATCTCATTGATGAGCAGACATCAGGGGATGAAGAATGGATTATGCAACAAGAAGTGGCAGTTGTAGTCCTAGTCCTCCATACTTGACAGGTGAGTTGATGTGGGTAACATTGTGAGCCTTGTAGATGTTCTCTTTGTTGTGTTCTAATCCTTTTGCAATAGCAGCAAACTCTAAACACATTTTGTCTATGTGCTGAAACATGCGGTCATGTGGGATGAACATGGTATGATACAGCCAGCGTGGGATGAGCACAGAGTGAGTAGTTGTACCCGTTCAAATGCATTTAATGGTAATGCCCTATACCGGGTGAGATCAGACTACACTTTAGCCAAGACTTCATCTCTAGCTCTTTGTGCCCACGAGGGGTGCGCCATTGAATGCCCTAAATATCTAAATATGGGGGGGTCGCACCAGTATGTCCTTGCCATTCCATCGGAATACATTATGTTGTGGCACCTGTCTCTTTTGCTTGGCCCGTGGGGTTGTGGCCCATTTATATACCTGTCTCTTACCCGGATTTGTTTGAAACCCTACTATGAGGGACAACTCTTGTACCCTCTTCGGCACCCGTTGCATATCGTTGGCGTTATTGGTGACAACCGCAATGTCGTCGAACTCCTCGGCGTACGCCTTCCATGTACTGCTCCTCCTCCTCGCGGTACCGGCGGCTCCGGCTGGCGGCCCCCCGTCGCTCTCCCCGGGGTGGGGTGATCCCGAAGTCCTCCATGGGGTCTCCATCGGCTCCGTCGATGTCCCACTCCATGTCCTCTTCAGGGACCTCATCCCTCAGCGCTCCGTACCGGCCGTACGCCGGTGGGGCTGGTTCCGGGGCGCGCTTCGGGCGCTTTGGGTGAACGGGGGTGCGGAGTGGGTCACGGCGTCGGCGGTAGTCCGCACTCAGCCACTCATCACGCTCCCCACCGCTGCCACGCCCGGAGGGCATGTGGTCGCTCTGACGGGCTCCGCCGGGGGCGCGGGGTCTGCCTGGACCAGGTCCGGGTCCCCAGCCGTCATCCGAGGAGCCCGACTCCAGAGGCGCCTTGTCGCTCCCGGCGCTCCCCAGGCCCTCCAGCCTGTCCAGCCTCCTCTGCAGCTGGGTGACCACGCCGCTAAGCTCCTTGGCCCCCCTCTTGGCGATGTCCAGCTCCTTTTGGGCCTTGGCGGCGACTGTCGCACTCTTGCTGGTCTCGGTCTTGTTCATCTGGACCTCGCGCTCCAAGACCTGGATCTTCCCCTTGAGGTACACGATCCACCTCCAGGTGCTCTCCGGAATGCTCCCGGCGGTCCGGCCGGGGGTCCTCCATCCGGGGGTCCTCCATCTGGGGGGCATCCAGGTGGTCCTCCGCCTGGTGGTCCTCCGGGTGGTCCTCCTCCTGGCGGTCCTCCGGGTCGTCCTCCGCCTGGGGGTCCTCCGGGTGGTGCGCCATCCGGGGGTCCTCCTCCCGGGGGTCCATGCCAAATGCCTGATGAGCTGGCACCCGGGTCAAACCCCATGTCCTCGTCGGAATCCATATCGCCCCACCAGAATCCGGTTCTCGATGGGGGTCGGCATGGGGTGCCTTCCCTACTGCGGTAGGGAGGTGGGAGGCCCTCTCCTTCTGAACCCGGAGGGGTGCTGTCGCCTCCTCCGCCGCCGGCTCCGGCCACTCCCAGTCCACAGCCCGTGGGCTCTCGGCGATGCATATACAAAAAAACTAGCTTCATGAAATTCTTTGGCGAACGTTGCGCGGAAGGTCTAGACGAACACAAACAATGCGGGTGACAGGGGGCAGCCCTCTTTGATGCCCACAGTTAGAGGAAAACGTAGTTTTGCGTACTGGCACATACTGAGGGTGTGTATGGATTGGACCATGCAACTCACATGTGGTGGCGCCCCTATTGCCTGTAGCGACTCTACAAGACACACATGCGGGGTACTAGGAAAGGCTTTGGCAATGTCGAGAAGACAGATGTAACTGCCTTCGGGTCTCTCATGTAATTCCATAAGGAGGTTCATGGCTTGCTGCGAGGTGGTGTAACCCTTACGACTACCCGCTTGAGTGTCAGACAGTGTTGTATTTATGGGTTGTTGTATGGCATCCAAAATGAGCCGGGCTAGTACTATGTATATGCTATTGGATACATTGATGGGCTTATAGTTCATGGCAGACGTCGTGTTGCCCTTCTTGTACAGAAGGGAGAGCCTAGCTTCCAACCAATGTGCTGGGATTTCCCCTGTCCCCCGTGCGTTGAGGATGGCTTGATAAAGATCCCATTAGAGTTCCTTGGGGAGCCATTGCAATAGGTGAGGGATATCTTGTCTGGTCCGGGGGCTTTCTTTTTGGGCTGCTTGATGACTTCGCAAAATTGCTTCCATGTGGGGTTGCCCAGCTTAAACCCTTCCTGTGGGCAGAGTATGTCATTCATCATAGACATGGCTTTGTCCTGGTCCCATGGGGGGTCACCACAAAAATGGGGGAGATGCCGCCGTGCAGATCCTTCTGTAGGCTGTGGGCTGGAAGTACAAAAAGGGGTGAGGAGCCACATTCGTAGAGACTGGAAGAATTTTTTTCCTCGGTGGTGTGCATTCCGTTGAAACTGTCGTAATGCTTTATGGGCGCCCCTCATTTCCTTGTCCCCCATGTATGCCGCCCAGTCATGTAGTGCGTATGGGGAGCGTGGGTTGGCAATGACGGCACTACGTAGTGATTGTTCCCGGGGGTCGATCTCAGGTTCTTTCTTGGATGTTGTATGACAAACTGCATGATTTCATTGAGTATCATGTCGGCCCTTGCGACCGGAGCGCAGTCGGTGTGAGGATGCGCCTTGGACCATTGGGTCATATGCCGTTTGAACTTGTAAAAAAGGGAATGGGGCCAATGGGCTACAGGACCGTATCCTTGAAGTGGAGGGGGGCTCTCCTGGAGTGGGTTGTGGGTCACCATAGTGACCCCAAAGTGGTCACCGGCATTAGAATAGTCTAGGGTGTAGTAAGCCTCAGGAGTACACATCCTCCAAGCATTAGCAGAGACTAGCATGGCATTGAGTCTTCGACCCCTATTGTGTGTGATTAAACTAGCTGGCGAAATGTCTTCAGCAACAGCCATGGCTGGATCTTGTAATGTTCCGTTGGTAAGTTTGGTGTGCCACCACCAAATGGGCTTGTGTGATTCCCCCCATATCTTATCGTTGAAGTCCCCCATTAGGATGTCAACTCTATTGAAGGTGCCCAGCCATTTGTCCATGGCGTGTTGTTGCGCCTTCTCGAAGGGTCCGTGTATGTTGATGATTACCAAGGGGAGCATGTGAGGCAGTGCCAGTTGGATGGCCCAACCCGACCATTCTCTACCGGGGTAGTGCCAGAGTATTGTGACGTATTTGCGTACGCTCTCATGGACGAGGTACATAGTTATGTGTGTTGTAGGATACACGGGTGTAGTTCTTTGCCATGCTAGCCGTCCATGCTAGGTGATTGTCTCCTGTGCGGAACCTAAATTCCTGTAGGCCTACTATGGCCGGCTCATTCGCGGTGACTTCTTGAAGAAGTCTTCCCCACCTCCTTCTGGACAAAAAAGGACCCCCCACATTCAAAGTGACAAAACGTATCGACCTGGGTGGCGGTGGTGATGGCCCGGGCAATGGATGGATATCATTGTTGAGCTTACGTAGCCGTGCCCTCATATCCCAGAGCATGTGCACAGGTATGTACACCATAGACTTCAACCATTACGGGATATGTGGTGCAGCTGCTCAAGGGCCTTGTGCAATGTATTGGTAATTTGTGGTTTGTATGTGAACCAAAGTAACCAACACAATGCACACCCAATGCATGTGGGCTAGATGCCACTTATGGTGTTAATATCCCTTAACCCGGTTCCTACTACGGAGAGATTGTCTGGTGGGTTCAAGTGGTGGTGGAGACGGCAGAGGGGCGCCGACGCTGGTTATGAAACACCCATATGTCAGGGCGTGCACCCATGCCTCCATGATTTTCGTCTGTATACGCGTGACCCTCCTTATGACAGCTACGCGTGGCCGGAAGGTAGTACGAGGAGGTGTTCTAGACAGCCACAACCATACCCTAAAGAGGATAATGAGGGTTATTGCTGCCAATGCATCCATCCCAATGCCAGACGGCAAAGGGTCATTGTCCTGGAGGGAAATTTCCAGATGGTGGTGAGACATTCATGCCTCCATGTACTCAGCATTGGCAGCCAAATTAGTGGCCGTCAATCGGTATGTTTGTTCTGTTATGGCATCCGTGGATCCATACATTTTGCCCAATTTGAATCTCCACCATTCTGAGTCCTCGGGGTGTTCATCACAGTTGTCTGGTAGCTGTGTGTATAGGTGATCCAGACGCTGTGAATTAGGGTTGCCTACCACACTGATTTCTCCCGTGCTGACCTCAAAAACTACCCCATGTGCGATGACTACGCTATTTGTAGCCTCATAGCAAACAGAGTACTGTGTCGTCTTGGCGAACACTTGATGTGCCATTTGGGGTATTTCCAAGATCGACCCATATTTGCCAAATTGTGCGGTGACCAACCGCACGGTGTCGTCAGGCGCATGCGTAGGTGCTATGATAATCACCTTTTCAGCAACATGGCATTTGGGATCAACTAACCCCCAATCACACAGGAGTACACGCTTCTCATCTCCAGCGTTGGTTGTTTGTCTCGCTCTACACTGCGGTCTCACCACTTTTTATTTGCCGAAAATAAGAACTTTTTGGGTGTTTGTTGCATGATTTCGATTTCCTTGAGCCTCTGAGACATCGACTTTGGAGATCTGGAGCATTTGATTTCCCTTGATGGGTGAGTCTACAGAGGAGAAGGCACACATGGCTTAAACTTTAGTTTACTGGCGTAAACAGGGGTTTAGAACAGTTTGCTAGCCGCAATCCACAAATTTGCCCTCCAAGAGAAACTGCAAAGTGTGATTGTCTTTGCCCTCAAGTAGTCGCGGTCCAATACATGGGACTTCTTGGTGGCTCATATCCTTGCAGATGCGACATGCAACATGCAAAAAAAAAATTTAACCGGTGTTGCAATTTCTATGAAAAATAAAACTAGGTAACGGCTGCTGATTGTTCTGGCTAAATGGGTCACAGCTATTCAAAGTGCAATTACTGATCACCAAACATTCACCTCCCCCCCCCCCCCGTAAAAGCTACGCCCTTGTCCAAGCTACAGTAGGCGTAGGGACCGTATTAATTTGGGACCTAATTTTAATTCGGTACCCAACATAGTGCAGCCACATAAGACATGGGTTTCGTGACAAAATTGCGAGTCACATAGAGTCATGGACACATTTGTTGTGAGTGTTTGCCCACTTAAACCCACATAGCTCTGATTTTTGGTATCCTTGTGCATTATATTCCCCTTGCTTGCACCAGCTCACCATGCAATCCTCTCTTTTTGAACCTGGGCGCCCGGAGTCGGTAGTTGTATGTGTCGCGCGCAAGCTACGCCCGTGTTCAAGCTACAGTAGGCGTAGGGACCGTATTAATTTGGGACTTTGGCATAGCTGATACAAGAGGGGGAGGGGGTACTGTGCACAACATTACAACCATGAACCTGATTTGGTCTTTCTCATTGAAACAATGGTTTTCACAAAAATCAAATGAGGCAAAAAACAATCAGGCCATCAATAGGCCAAACCTGCTATTCGCAACATTGGTTGTTTGCCATAACTGAGAAACCATTTCCAATCCCTTAGTCCCCTAGCGGAGCCAAGCACAAGCCAAATCTGCTCTTGGGCAGACCGACAAAATCACATCGCAAAGAGAATCTTGGCTACTACCCAAGCAGGTCCAATTGTGATGCAGTGGCCTTGGCTGCTGAGTCTACCAGTGGGAACCTGTTAATTCGGGTGGAAAACTGATGCGTACCGCGATGTGTCGAACGTGCCATTTGCGGGGAAACTGATCCTTAAACTTATCTTGCTGAACAATCCAACATGCCTCCACTGAAAGGATTTGAGATGCAACAATACAGGGGCCCAATTTCGACCTTCAGCTCGCCATGAACGCTTGTTCTGCCCATGGTCAGGCTGCTTTTACGTGCAATGCTTCTGACAGGGGACCACCGGGCCATAAAAATGGAACAGAGACAGTTGGGTTTTGGTGATGTGTTCCTCCAAACCTTCATTCAAGCTGGTTGAGGCTGGTCGAGTTTTTCATGCAATTTGTGTAACATGCCTTTCATAGAACAGTTGCAAGTGCCTGGTCTGTATACCCCGGAATTTGCGGGCCTTAGGGGTGGTCAATCACCATGTACTACTCTGCGGAGAGTTGACTCCCGAACTTTGTCAGATTAAGAATGAGCATGGTCAGGTCTGGAGACTCCTCTATCACTATTGAGCAACAATCTGACTCACCCCGGTTGTGGTCTTTGCTACCCACACCTCAGGAATCCCAGATGATGTCCCTCTTAAATGAACATGTTGGCCGCAGTCCTCCACGATGTAGAGATGATCAAGTGAACCACTCAGGATGGGATGGGGCTGATACTTGCTGTTCAAAATCATGGACTAAGTGCTAGCAAGGCTTGCATGGAGGAGAGGTTGCTGGCTTCAACGATGACAAGCACATTTTGATTCGTCCGTTGGATCCTAACAGCTTGCCTTGATTACAAAACACGTCACCAAAAATAAACTTGCACTGGTTGCATGGGTATTGTGCCTTGGCAACAGACAAGCTCGTGTTCAAAATATCCCTTCCTCAGTTCTATGGTCCTTCCCACTACTTTTCACCAGACCCCCTGTACCTCTCAGGGTGATGGAATAGCATCAACTCATGCAAGAAAATGCACCTATGTGCGCCACTTCGGAGTGAGCAGCACTCAGATATTGTTACCATTCAAAACCGTAGAACAACCAATGTGGTTCGCACCAAAGTGCGTTACTGTATGAAGAAGAGCAAAGACGATGTAGCCAACATTGAGAAAATAGTGATGGAGACATGCCTACCTGGCAGAAGGATGTCCCTGCGCACAGCACATCCCCTACTCACGGGTCCAAACCGCCGCCTGCAGGCAGACAAGACCTCCTGGGCACTGAGCCCCACTTGGCCTGGAAACCCGCCGATCCCAGGGTCCAGAACCCAGATACGAGTTGTCCTACAATGGTTCGGTGTGAATAAAATGGGGGTTCGTCTTCGAAGGGGGCAAAAGACCGTAGCATTACAAAAGTGGTAAGGCCCGCCAATTTATTCCAATCCATTGTCGGGAGGTCGGCTACTGACGACGACCTTAGAAAGCCTTGGTATGCCAAGCCGTCGCCGTAAATTAGGACTTGGGGGATGGGCACAGAGTTTTGTTTACGAGCAGGACACAACAAATGAAGCCCAAAGTCCAACCAGATTGGAGACCCAGAGGGTACATTTGCCCGGCGCGCCCCCAGCATCCAAATGAATGTTCCGGCCATCTATCAATGCTGTATCCCCAAACATCACTCCCTCCTCCAACCCAGGAACCCTAAGCACAAGCACATTGTATGACTGTTGGCGATCAATTAAATCCCCATTTTTTCACCCAACAAATGGGATGATCACATGCACCCTACCCTTGTAGGCCCCATCATGGCCACCCACCTCAAAATCAAAGAATCCCCCTCTTGTGCGTGACGGACCACTCAAGTGGCCACACCGAAGAGTGGGAGTCCTTAACCCCAACTCGAGGGGCCACACCAAAGCGTGGGAAAACTTTACCTGGCGCGCCCGGCGCGTGCCCGGTGCGCTAACACACTCTCCCAGTTATGCAAGCCGCTGGGCCCTGTTCTCCCCAGGGCACCACAAGTTGCATTGCCTTGCACCCCACTTCAACAACCACTCCCTTTGGGGTAGGTGCACCCATCCACCGTGCACCCCGTGGCACAGGCCCGGCTGCCTGGACACCACTTCGCAAGCTCTCCAGAACCACCAAGCCAACGTTTGGTAGTGGGCACACCCTTGGCACCTCCTACTCCAATTCCTTTTCCGAAGCCCCGTCTACACTGAGACTGTCCAACCCAACAGGCCCAGCGACCCCAAACCACACCACCAACCACAACAGCAACCAAGTCGGTTGGACTACCCGACGCGCGAGCATCAACACCACCTTTGGTGACAACCAAGAGCAGGCAGCATCACAAGCAGCGTCCCACCCTCCCTGGCACGCCCCAGAGTACCTCGGTAACTGTGCACAACCTCACTGGACCACACGCCATCAGGACAAGCAATGCTCTACTGGGATGCGACCACTCCATGAACCACGTCACCCAGCCCGAAAAGACTTAAAATCGCCAAACCGTCTGCTGGTCTGAGCAAGAGCCATGGGCAGCTCATCAACTTCTGTGCAGGAACAAGCACCTCACCCTCCAACAAGACGCCCCACCTCGGGAAACAAAAATATATATAAAACAAACCGCTGGGGGGGCGTGGCAGTAGCCCCCAGACAACCCAGTAATTCAGTAACTGACCACCACCTGCTCACCGGACGAGAGCGCGACCCCGGACTCGGGGCCCCAAAGGAGCAGGACGGTGTTCAGGCATGCGCCTGCCCTGTGACAGCCGGTGTGCACGCCGCGTGTGTGCGCGTCCCGAACCCGCCCGCCGAAGTCGCTGTGACAGCCCTGAGCCAACTCCGTGACAGCCCTGCGACAGTCCACAAATGCTCCAAAGCCGCCGCAGGGCAGCACAAGGCCGAGACGGGGCTATCGCAGGGCGTGCGGTGCAGCAAAGCAGGCGGGACAGGCGGTGCAGCAAAAGACACAGACGGGGGTTTGCTGAGCCACAGGAGCGGGGGGGCCTTCAGTGCAGCCGTAGACTGAAGGAGACACGCTGCCCACTGCCCCCTGCAGTGCGGTGTACTGAAGGCGACCCACTGCCCGGAGGGGGGCTGCGCCGGCAAACCCACCCACCCAGAACTTGGGAAAACTCAGGCCCCAGAGTTGCCCTACCTACGCCGGCGGGCGGGGGGGGGGGGGGGGGGTTGACCCCACCCACCCACGCACCCGCCCAACCACCGGCGGAACACACAAGACACAAGGATGGGACAGGGTTTGAAGCGGGGGGATGCTTTACGTTCATCGCCCTTCGAATGCTCTCGTTGAGCATTACATGTTGGCACTGTTATACATCCCACGAGTGCAAAAGACTAAAAGACTGTCATACTGTGCGTTGACATGGGCACTGCAGCAAAAGGCAACAAAAGCAAAAGTGGCACAGATTTCCCACAACGAGTTGACAGAACGAAGGAGCGCTGTCCCCTGGACCGACCAGGGCGTTGCTGGACCCCCACCCGCCCAGAACCCCGAGAACCCCGCTGGGCCCCGTGGGGCAGGCTGTGCACCGAGCAAAACCCCCGCATGCATCAGAGGCCGTGCAAGACCACACCGGGCACAGGCAGTGCCGCACCGCACGCGAAGAAGGCACTTGAGCGTCACAGTGCACAGGGTCGTAGATGATACGCTGCGGGTTTGTTATTCATGTGAGACCGCAGAGGAGTAATGAGTAACGCGCTTGTGCTGACAGTCTTGCGCTGAGGGATGATGTGCTGCGCCCAGAGATGCATTGGAAGGGGGGGGGGGGGGGTACCCCCCCCCTTCAGGGCGGCCAGCCTCTGCCCAGCCGCTGTCCCCCTGACGCCAAGTTCCAGCCTCAATGGCATTTGTAACCGACAGTAACCGCCCCCAACCGCTTTGGCAACCTCCTCCAACCGCCTATCGAACCGCCTCTGGGGCCGTCTCTGAGGTCCCCTCCCTTCTAATACATCCCTGGCTGCGCCTCATCAACAAACATGTCTATGGCATGCGAAGCGTCCAGTAGGGCACTGCCTCCTGGGTCAGAGCCCCCCCCTGGGGCCGGGGCAGGACATAGGGAGTGCCCGCCCTCAAAAAGCGCCTGCTTCCTCCAGGACTTCACGCCGCCCCGCCCCCCCCGTCGCTACCCAAGGCTTGATCCCCGGCACAAAAGTGCGCACCCCGGGTCTTCCCAGAGGCCGCTCCTTGTCCCCGCGGGCGCCCACTCACCACGGCACAGAGGAGGCACATCCCAACGCAACAACTCCACAAGATGCCCCACGGACTGAATCGCGAACAGGGGCCCGTGACTTACTCACTTTCGCTGGAGCCGCGGGCCTCTGATGATGATGAGGGATCGCGACCGGGATCAGAATTGGATGCAAGCCCATCTCCCTTCCTTTGTTGCCCTGCCGCCCTCTTTGCTGCCTGAGGATGGCGTGCAACCAGACATGCCACTAGGGTCTGCCCCGTATCAATGGCCACTCAGTAATACCCGCCCTCTGCACCACCAAAACTCAGTAGGAACGTGCTGCGTCCAGCGTGTGGCTCAGTAGGACCCTGCTCCACCTGATCATGTCCGAGTGGGCAGACGCTAGTGGCAAGTCTGCGTGCAGCCTCCCTCTCTGACACCCAGTGACTCACAGGCAAT
The DNA here is from genome assembly GCA_964036045.1 of Eutreptiella sp. 'Long Island Sound 2002'. Taxonomy (NCBI): domain Eukaryota; phylum Euglenozoa; class Euglenophyceae; order Eutreptiales; family Eutreptiaceae; genus Eutreptiella; species Eutreptiella sp. 'Long Island Sound 2002'. The sequence continues at coordinate 1,908,063 of OZ038398.1, forward strand.
CCGTCGTTTGGACACTACTTTCAAGAACCCCTGACCCACTGTGGGCCTAGCCCCTCCTGTTTGGGGGGGGGGGGGGTTCTGGGGAGGCACCCACAATTAGAAAAAGGGCAGGCAGGCACACACCCCCAAAAAGGGTATCCGACCCAATTGAAAAAAAAAAAAGGTGCGGGTGCTGCCCGAGGGTGACCACGGGAGTGGCCTCCAGCAGCGGTCACTGTCACATGAATGAGCGCAAGGGGCCATTGGAAATGGTTAGAATCGCCCGGTGCTCGGGGCTATGCCGCATTGCCGGCGCATGTCGTTAGTCGGTGTGCCCCCCCTGCCCCTGATCGACCCTCCCGCATTACAGTTCGTACGACGGACAGTGCGACGTACGTTATCGACGGTTGTTGGGCCGCGTTCAGAAGTCAAAATCGATGTACCCGTAATCGATCGCGAACTTCCCCGGGATCTTCTGGAACTTGCCGCGGTCCTCCCAGTCGTTGCCGGTGCGGTCCCGGAACATGCGCCGGAACGAGAACTTGGCCTCGTCGATGGTCAGCTCCGTGCACTGCGTCTGGTTCTTCGAGAGCGACTTCTTCCAGTTGACCCTGAACCACCGACACAATCCCTCGAGACCCGGCCGGCGCCCCCCTCCCCCGCCCCATCCCACTGCCCATGCCCCCGTCCCAAGCCCCGTCCGCCACACATCAAAGGGCCCGGCATGTGAGCAGCGCATTGGATAGTGCGGTCTGCCGGCTGACGTGCGCTGCTGCCAGGGCCTGTGTCCTCCTCCTGATCACAAGAGGGCCCCCACTTCAACAACGAGCCGAGGCGGGTTGGTGCTTGAAGGAGGGGTGAGGGTGAAGGGGGAATGGGGGGGTCTGGGACCCAAGAATTTGTGGACCAAAAACGGCCCCGATCAGAGTTCCCTTTTGTAAACCCCCCCCCCAAAAGGGGTACCCAGGTACGGGGGGGTACGGGGGTCAAAATCCAAAAAAAAATATTGGGGGATCATTTTCGGTCCTAAAATGATGAGTTAACAAGGGGTTAGACGTCAGAACCCATACGCTGGGTATGCTACGCGAACGACCCCCAAAACGGGGGGGGTATACGACGCCTGCGCCTGCGCTTGATCTAACAACCCCTCTTCGAGGTGATTTCATTGTTTCCCACGATGGTCACTTTGGTCTGGGGGGAGAAGGGGGCTGACCCTCCTGCTCGCGGGAAAAAAAATTCAGCACAAGCCGAGGAGTGTGTGTTTGCGCCACGCATTTGACAGGACCACACCCCCGGGAGGGGGGGGGGGGGGTTGGCACAAGGCCTCGGTATCTGATTGTTTGCCTTTGGCGGCGCCCATTGGCCTCTTGCCACTGCTCATTCTGACCCTCTGTGGGCCCGAACGTGTTTTGGTTGTGTCAATGGAGCCCCCGGATGACTTGTCCTGTTTGACTACTCCCGGGTCGGCTGTCCCGGAGACGGGCTGTTGCCCGTGCCGTTGACCGGGGGGGGGGGGGGGGATCTGGTGGACCCACCCACCCCCCCAGGCCAAACCCACCCCCCCCACCCTGAACCAGAAAACTTTTCCCCTCGGAAAAATGAAATGTTGAATCGACAGCCAACACGAGAGGCCCATTTTAGGTACACAAACTTTTGTTGCCCTCATACCGCCCTCCCCCCCCCGTCCCGTAGGCCGTACACGAAGCACAACCCTGACGACGCCCCAAGCGCCGCCTTCAGACCACTTCTCCGGGAGGGCCAGCAGGGCCTCCCTGGGGTGCTCCGTGCCCCTGCGCCCCGGCCTCAAAGCGGAGAGGCATTGCACTGGCATCGCGAGGGTCCAGTTCAGAGATGAGGTCGGCGACGGTGCCCCGTGGCCCTGCAACGCCCTGCAGCGCCTCCCGCGCATTGGACTGCGCTCCGCATTGCCATGGGGCCGCGCCCCAAGACGTGTTCAGGCCGCTTCGGGACACGCGCGACCCGACGATCGCCCGAAAGTCGCGTGCGGCTCACGTCTCCCGCACGCGCCCTCTCTCTCCTTCGCGTGTCCCTCTTTCGGTGCTCACAGACCCTCGGCCCCTCAGGCACCCGCTCGTGGGAGGCCACCACGGCCACACCCCCCGTCCCAGAGCATCTGCCGGTGCGGCCGGCCGGCCCCTCCCCCGGCCCTTGTCCGTGCCCCCGAAGGAACTCTGGGCTATGTCACGTGTGCACTGGCGGCAGTCAGCACAAAGCGCAGAAAGAAAGTGGGCTCGTCAGTGGCCTATAAGACCATAGGTACCTTTCTGTCACAGAACATGGGACACGAAGATGCCTGTGGGTGGGCCACAGAGATGCAAAGCCGTGACCCCCTCACCCCCGGCGTGACATTCCGTCTGGTTAATGCTCCTTTACCGGGCCTTGGACGGTCACCCGTTCTTCCCCTCCCGGATTGGACATGTGGTTAGAAGTGCGTTACGGGTATGGGGGGGGGGGGGATTGGACATGTGGTTAGAAGTGCATTACGGGTATGGGGGAGGGGGATTGGACATGTGGTTAGAAGTGCGTTACGGGTATTGGGGGGGGGGGGTTGGACATGTGGTTAGAAGTGCGTTACGGGTATGGGGGGGGGGGGGATTGG